>ML401747.1:30491-57724 GCA_005239525.1 Nicotiana knightiana
GTTTGCCGGGGGGGGGGGGGGTTGAAGATACACTTTTCGAAAGTATAATTTCTATTTGTTCATAGACCTAAAAAGTTACGTTGTGCAGGTTAATGCTCAAACAGAAGAAGATATCTGTCCTTTGGTATCAGCTGTAGCAGCCAATTCATTGCCTTGTGTGGAACTGTTAGTAAAGGTCAATAAAATTATATTTTCTCTGTTTCACTATATGTACTTTAAATTCTGAATCCCAATTGAGCATCCTCAAGAAGCTGTGTTGCAGAAAACATGTTGTGCTGTTTGATGCATTATCATTCTGCTCTTTGCTATGTGTTGGAACCATGCAAATTTTTGTTAGATCAAACCATGCAAATTTTGTGTTAGATCAAACCACAAGAAACTGCTTTGATCATATATGTGAGACTTGGTTCGATTACACCTTAGAGTGTGAGTTCTTTCCTGATAACTCTCAACATTTATGCTGCTATATTAAAGGGCAGCCCGGTGCACTAAACTCTCGCTATGCGTGGGTCCGGGGAAGGACCGGGCCACAAGGGTCTATCGTACGCGGGCTTACCCTGCATTTATGCATGAGGCTGTTTCCACGACTCGAACAACACGTGACCTCCTGGTCATATATGCTGCTATATTATCTTTTTAATTATTTTTTGAATTAATTGAAGGTTAAACATGCCTAAAAGGATAAAACAAGGCCTATAGAGATGACCCTAAAATGAAGAGTAAAAGTTGTGTTTTGACATGAAACACAACTGATTTTACTTGAGAGCTCCTAAACCTATTTTCAAACTTCAAATTCTAGATTTCAAGTCTGGAGTTTAAATAATGGGCCAATTTGATAAACAAACAATAATATTAAACAATCTCCAAATACTGTTTCTGATATTTGGTCCAAAATCTATGGACAAACGGGTCCAAACCGCTAAAGATAAAAGTAAAAAATACTCCTCACTTTCCTCTTTGTTCTTTATTGGGTCAAAAACTTCAATCATGTCGAATCAAATTATTACCTGCATTGAATGAAGAAGGGTAGAGACATGGGCTCATTATCCATCGAGTTTCGAACCTTACGCTACTGCTCCTCAGGTATTTTTCAGCTGTAAAAAAAATTATTACCAGCAAAAAAACACATTTTAACCGCAATTTCACAGGCGATGCAAGCCATTAGAAAAAAGCAATATTACAATATAAAGTTCAGTAAAAAAATTGTTTGGGACTTAAAGTTAGGCTTCAGTTTTCAGGTTTATCAAATAGGCAATTTAAAATTCTGTTCGGTGAATGTTCATCATTTTCAGCTTTATTATCTTGTTTCTATTTTGCTTTCTTTCCCTTTTGCCTCTCGGGAAAAATTGGTCCCCTGAAAATACGTATGGAACAATTTTGAGCTCCTATGCTTCTCGCAGCAATTTTTAATGGCTCACACCCACGGGTATTTATTTTAATGATGTTCTTTTAATTTCCATTCTTTGTTTCTAAGGTGTAGGAAAGGCTTTGCTTAGGTTTATGAATTTTGTGCCTCTTACTTTTCAAGGCATAAGCCAAAGCAAGAACTCAACTACCTTTGCTTTGGATTTTCTATGTTGCATGGTTAAACGTGCCATCTGTCTACTCAAGGCTTAACTTGTTTTGTGCTACCCTACAGGCAGGAGCTGATGTCAATGTTAGGGCTGGTGAAGCAACCCCTTTGCTCATTGCTGCTCATAATGGTAGTGCAGAAATTATTAAGTGCTTACTACAAGCTGGAGCTGATCCTAATGCCGCTGATGAGGTAACTGAAAATAAAATTTGATAGAGTATAATGTTCTTTGTTGTTTTCACATTTTCTGGAAGAAATTCTAAGGAATCCTTCTTCTTTCAGTTGTTGGAAAGATGACTCCAAACAATTTAAGTTTCTTTTCGTTTGTTCTGTTTATCTGCAAGCACATGTCAATTATATTTCTTATTATCACTTCTTAGTCTACTGCCCTCTAATTCTTTTTCAGATTTGAAATGAATATTTCGGTCTGGGAATCCAGATCTCTTGTAAAATCTAGGTACCTTATTCATCTGTTCCGAGGGATTACTGAAGTTGAAGAATATGGTCTTAAACCTGGACCTACAGCGAGAACTAATAATCTTAGGGTTATGGATCACTGGTTTATAGTTATGTTGAGAAAAATAATTCTATTTTGACTTCAAAATTATATTGTAAATTTTTTAATTCTGGGTTCCTCAAATAAATAGTTTGCAAATAAAATATATAACAAAAGTTGTATTATTAGAAAAGCAATCTCTTAACTCCATTAAAACAAACATTTCACCTTTCAAATATGTATGATTGAGTTAGTAAAAAACTGCATTCTGTAATGTCTTGTGAAGCTTTTTTACAGCTTACCTTTTGCTGAAGGCTCAATTATCTCATGCCTTCTGGATTCATCATTCATTATGGTGAAAATCGGCATCTATAAATGAAAAAGCTAGTGTATTACGTGAGATTTCACAACAGATGTGACTTGAAGGGGCCTGGGGTCTTCCTTCTGTCCTGGTCTACTGTATCTTCAACTTAGTAATGTGTGATTTCTGATCAAATTTAGGGACCTGTTGTCTGGTTATTTAACATATATTCGTATGGATTATTTAACATATATTCGTATGGATTCCGTGGTATTCAGAACTTTCTTCTGGGTGAACACAGAACTTAATCATGAATTTTGTTAATTTTTGACAAGTCATTGGAAAAAAGATCAATTAGCAATTTCCACAAGGACTGTTAATTGAATACCGAAATATAATTTTTGCTATCTCTATAGGATGGTAACAAACCAATACAAGTTGCAGCTACAAGGGGCAGTCGGCCGGCTGTTGAAGCTTTGTTCGCAGTCACACCACGGATTCAGAGTGTTCCAGAATGGAGTGTGGATGGACTCATTAAGTTTATGCAATCTGAGTCTATCCTATCTGAAACTAGGATAAAACAGGTACTTAAATTTGTCCTCCTGTAAGATAAATCGCAGCTGGTTTTGGTCTTCTGTAGGAGTTGCTTGCAAATATTGATATAGCTCTGTGAGTATTTCCTTTCCTTCTCTCATGCTAATTTCAGCTTCTTTTTCTGTGTCTACACTGTGATAATTGCAGGAAAGAACAGAAGCTGGGAGGGAACCAAGCAAGAGAGAAACTGTTATTTCAAAGAAAGATTTACCCGAGGTCTGTTATTGTGGTAACTGTTATTTATATGTGTGGATTTTTGGTCATCCCGTTATCAAATTGTACCTGACAAGTATCGACTCCTTCCTTCTGTTACATTTATTTATATTTGCTTTTTTGTATAATGTCAAGAGAATGGAATATGTTCACATGTTTTTCTAGTTTTGTCCTTACCATAATAATCATTAATAGAAGTGAATAAGCTTATCGTGAAGGGTAGTTCTGGAACTAAAGTAAACCATTTGTGAAAATGGAACAAAGTGAGCATATTTTCCCCTTATGTATGTGTTATTTTCTGTTCTTGCATTTCTTCTGGTGAAACACTCTTGAAGACAGATTGGAAGTTCTCTCATCGTGAATATGACAATACATACATGAAAGATGTAGGCAACAAATTGAATTTGCATGTGCAATCATATGTAGTAAAAACATAATAATACTGCTTCTGAGGACAAGAGAATTAGTGTCTTCAAGAAGTGTCAATGAACAATGTTGTGGGAACAGTTCAAGTTTTGCTTACGGTACTTGACACAGTGAAACACTTGCACTGCAAAATGCATATTGTTTCTCGTATAGTTGGTGAAATCATACCGGCGATGTGGTACCAGATTCCCATTTCAGCTGACTTCAAATTGGGAAGAGGATCAATATCTTTTTATACTCTTTTGTTTTTACTTGTATGCATCTCTTTCATTTTAAGTATCTCAGCGTAGACATCATCTTTTGTTGGGGAAACAGTTTACAGAATAGTGCTAAATATCTTGCATCGGCATTATTAACTGATCTGCAGGTGACTCCTGAAGCAAAGAAGAAAGCTGCAGATGCGAAGGCGAGGGGAGATGAGGCATTTAAGAGGAAGGATTACACTATGGCTGTGGATGCTTATACACAGGTACTTGTTAGGCTTATTGGATTCCTCTTGAATTTCCCCCTCCCCTCAAAGCAGAAGATAATGATGAACGGATGTAATTATCCTCTTCGTGGTGCAAGTATACGGATTCGATTTTGACAATGTTCTACTGGTGATAGTGTTATTATTAAATTGTGTATGCATCACTTACGGGGCTCTCTTGTGTTCTGCTGATAATCTGCAGGCAATCGATTTTGATCCAACTGATGGCATTCTGTTCTCGAATAGAAGTCTTTGTTGGATTCGCTTGGGGCAAGCTGAACATGCTTTAAGTGATGCCAAAGCCTGCAGACAACTTAGGCCAGATTGGGCAAAAGCTTGTTTTCGGGAAGGGGCAGCTCTACAGCTATTGCAGGCATGCTCTTGTCCTCCTGGAGTCCAATATTGCGAACTTATATACCCATATTTTCTGATATTCTAATATTTCCTTCTCAGAGATTTGAAGATGCAGCCAATGCTTTCTATGAGGGCGTACAGATCGACCCTGAAAGTATGGAGCTTGCAACTGCTTTCAGGTATGCATGTTGAAACTTGAAGCTCTTTTCCTAAAGTAACTGTAGATGATATTTCTCTAGCATCATTTTATCGTAGAACCTAAGTCTAATGCAATAGTTTCTATATCCAAACTTTTCTCATTGTTGTGAGGTACAAATTTGAATTTCAGGGAAGCTGTCGAGGCTGGTAGAAAATTTCATGGCACGAATAAGAAAAATTCTGAGTCATCCAGTAGTTAGTGGTGTTAAAAAGTGCATAATGACAGGACTTCTGCCGGAGCAAGTAGATAATTTTATCGGGCATGCCCTTTTTTGGTAGTTTCAGAATGTATCATGTGATGTCTTCCCTCTAGTGATTTGTTCTGTTGCATCTTCAGAAATTTATACTCACAATATAATTTCTTTTTTCTGAGGTTTCTCCGACTGACCTCAAGTTTTTCCTTTTAGTATTTTTAAAAAAAAATTAATTTAGTTATGTTTATCTTTTTTAAGTGGAGGATCAAGCTTGGGTTATACAAACTGTACAAGGAACAATGCTATGTTCCAAGCTCCTTTACTTTTTTTCTCGAAGGTATAGGAAAAAATCCATTAATATTATCTAAATCAAATTCAAACGAGTTACTTTAGACCATTCAATATCTTTTCCGAGGTGGTGCAAAAAGCTATACTTCAAAGGAGACGATGGGCTCGTGCAGTTTTCTGTAAAGGCCTAAACAAAGTGATGAAAAAGTCCTTTCCTTTATAGAAGTAGGGGGGGTATAATAAAGGCAAAATAGGCCACAATGTACTTGAAAGGCCAACAAGTGTCTAATTGAAGACCATGTGTTTTTTAGGTCTTGTATTTAAAACATTTGAATAGCGTATATGATATTTTGATAGAGTGAGTGCAGTTCCTTTTTTTTCAGTTGTACTAGACCTGTAAATTTGGGACAAATTCATTAATAGTATCGAGAATTCCTTAAATAAACACCGAGGCTGCAGGGGTAAGAGCAGACACAACAACAACATACTCAGTAAAATTTCACAAATGGAATCTGGGGAAAATAGTGTGTATGCAGATCTTACCCCTACCTGGCGAGGTAGAGAGAATGTTTCCAATAGACCCTTGACTTAAGAAAAGGTGGAAAGAGAGAAAGGAAGAAGACGGAGAAGAAAGAAAAAAAATAGAGGGAAGAAGGACGATAAGGAAAAGGGGTATGAGCAGACACGCTTCCTATATTTTCTATCCACCAAGAAAGAAATTCACACTACCTATTTTTTTTTAAAAACACTATCAGCATATTTATTCTTGAACCGAGGTCTATCAGAAATATCCTCTCTACTCTCTCGGGGTAAGGGTAAGTTCTGCGTACACATCACCCTCTTCAAATGCCACTTATAAGATTTTACTGGATGATTATTTTTGTTGTTATTGTATCAGTATATTTAACATTTTCTAGCAGTTAATTTTGACTAATTTTTCAGGTCGCCAATCCCATCTTTTATGGATGGATATGAAAAAAAACCCACCAAAAACACGAATACAACCAATCAGATGCACCATAGTAGAGCAAGACTCTCTCTGCAAAGTTCAACCAAGATATAGTTACATGAACCCAGTAACTTTGGTCCAAACCCTATATTTGTCATAAGAAATTCATTGAATATGTACAAATTCTTTATTTAGAACCCAGTAACTTCAAATTCGGGCTCAGCCTCTGGTTACATGGGTTGATCACACTTACATCTTTAGTTAACTCCTTTTTTCGACGTCATACCACCCCAAGCAGGAATAAATTGAAAGATTGGAATAAATAACCACAAGCAGAGTCATTCGCTAGGTGAAAATTATCCTGGCAACCTATACCGCATGGCACTTGTTTTCAAGTTTACAAAGGAAAATCAACCTTCAGTTACATATATCATAATGGTTTGTGCCAAAATAAAGATCAATCGGAATTCTACATACTCTGGATCTTTCAAGTTTTTATTACTGAAACAGGATTCTATCTGGTTCAGATGTTTACTCATTTACTAAAACATCTGGTCTAAAATTTCCTTGAACAGGGGACATACATATGCAAGGCCACATTAGCATAAACAGCAAAAGGATCGGATTTGATTTCTTTCTCAACAATGATCAGGTCAGCTTCCCCAGAGTGTGAATAGCTTAAATATAAAGTTACAAACAAAGAAGCTCAAGAACACTTGAAAAGGCTATCATAACAACAAATTTCCCTAGTTTTTTGCATACGCCTTGGAATTTTCAGCTATGAGCTATCAGGTCTATGGTTTTTTTGATAAGGATCTGTCAACTCTATGATATCTAAAAGGAAAGAGTAGCTTATTCTTTCTTTTACCAGTTCAAGTTGCTAACAACCAGATTTTATATACGTGATCACACAGATACATGCATGAACCATGAGCAAATGAAGTGATATGTTTTGGTGTGGGGACTGGCCCTTAGATATGGATAGCAGCCTGATTAGAGTGGAATAAACATGGACATTACTGAAAACTAGTTGCAAATTCAGAACAAATTGTAGTACAAAATAGGACTGCAAATATAAACACAAATGGCATACTACATTATCCACAATCTACAATTTCCAAGGGGATACGAAATCCACTACTCCTTAGAAGGTCATGCACGAGCCGTTGTAGCTAAATTCCAGCATTGGAACCATTCTGATAGATGTATAGGTACAGAAGAACACAAATTATAATGCAAGCAAGGAAGGGGAAAGGAGAAGGGCAAGACAAAGAGCGGTAAGGGACAACAACAACAACATACCCCGTTAAATCATACTAGTTGGGTTTGGGGAAAATAGAGTGTATGCAGACCTTACCCCTACCCTGAAAAGGGTAAAGAGGCTGTTTACGGGAGACTCTCGGCTCAACAGGAGAGATAATAATATCAGAAAAAAAGAGCGCTAAGGGACAAATTATCAAAAACATTATCAGGTATTGTATTCCTTGTTTGGTACTACTTATCCTTTATATCTCTCTTTTTCTTTTCTCTTCCCTCTTTCTTCCTTTCTTGCTTTCCACTTCTTCTTATTACCTTCCTGAGCTGAGGGTCTATTGGAAGGAGCCTCTCTGCCTGTTAGGTAAGGGTAAGGTCTGCGTACAGACTATCCTCCCCAGACCTCACCTTGGTGGGACTATACTGGGTTTGTTGTTGTTGTATACAGCAAAATCACACACCTAACTCTGCAAACACATGCCAACTGGCATAACATTAAGCTACTAGATCATATTAGGAAATAACTACGCATAAATGAACTGTAAGACAGAAGCGTAAGAAATTCAAAAAGATGGAAAGATGGATAACAATGGCAGCATGAAAACAACAAGGAGCCATGATAACAACTTGAGAAGAGGGTAAAAGTAAAGATCTCGCCTTTTGGCATTCACATTTGCTGATATTATTCATCCAAACAACAACACCAAGAACAAAGATACCATACTTGGAACCACATATTGACATAAATGAACAAAATGTAACCTTTTCTTTAGGATAAGAGACAAAGAACTGTAACAATTGACCTTAACATAACCTAATAAACACATAAATTTAGCACAAAACTAACCAAACTTTTAATTGAGCACAAGGCTTTACTTTAATAGACCCTCATTCGTATCATAATCAAAACAAAAGAACAATCCGAAGTCATAGTGTTGAGGTAAAAAGAATCACCTTTGCCTATTGATAGGCAGACCCCTCCAAGAAAAATCCAATCTTTTCAAAATTTGGAAATGTTCCTTCACATGTTACACTTTTAATTTGCAACCAGTATTTCACCCAAAGTAATTAATCCAAGAATAATTAACAAAATATCTTCTTTCAGCAAAATGCACTTATCCATAACTAGGGCTGATTTGTTCCTCCTCAACTGACAACAGAAAGCAAGCCACCTTCAGCAGCCTCATTCTCATCCAAGAACAAATCCTCAGTTCCCCTTAACGACCCGTGCAGGCCCAAAACCAAGAACCCAATAGTCAAAGCAACCAAAACGTTGAGACCCACATGAGTAAACGCCAAGGCAATGACAGTAACCAAACCCAAACCAACCAAAACTAGACGATCGTCAAAATGGGACCCCAATATTACAATGGGTTCTTCACTGAAGTAATACAACCAAGCTATAGATACAACTAAGAAGACGATCATGGAGATTGGGTTGTATATAAGGCTGAGGAAGATAATGAGGAGGATTACCATGGCGTAGTTCACGCGGAAGTAGTTGAGGTTGCGCCTCACGCGCGACATGGCTTCGGGGTAGTTGTAGGGAAGGGAGAGGAGGGTGTAGTCGAAGAACACGCGCCATGGACGGCGCGTGGCAGTGTTGAATCTGGTTGTTGAGAGGAAGGTGGTGGAGGGGCGGGGCGGTTGTGGTGGTAGAGGACCAGGTGGTGGTGGACGAGGGGGTTTTCTGGCGGAATGAGCTGTGGGGGGTGGTGGCGGGGTGGAAGTTGGAAGTGTGCCATAATTGGAGGGATTTTCAGAAATAGCCATTTTAGATTCAGTATATTCTCTATTTCAGATTTTCTTGTTGTGTTAGTGTTTTTTTTTTTTCCCTTTTATAGCTTAAAGATTAGAACTTTGGAATTGGAACAACGGAGGATGAGGTGGGAGTATAGACTGACAGACAGCCTGACGATCTGCTTTTTTATACTTTTTTTGCAAAAGTAGCCAAATCTGACAGCCCATGACTCCGGCCGACGTGTACCAACTGATATGAATCATTAAGTTTCATTAACAATTCTTAAAATTAAACATATTGTTTAGATTTCATATTACCCGTTTGGACATAAGAAATTTTTTCTTTTTTTTTCAAAATAAGTTCACTTTTTTTTTTTCTTCGAAATCATCGTTTGTTCATAAAATTTTCAAATCACTCATAAAATTTCAAAAACAACTCAAAATTATATTCATGTCCAAACACAACTTTAAATTTCAAATATCATTTTCAACTGGAATTTGTTTTCACCTTTTTTGGGAATTTTACAATCCTTATGTCCAAACGCTCACTAATTTTGCATTCTATTTTGAAATTCTTAGAAGTCCTTTTCTCATATATAATTTTTGATTGTTAAAATTTAGTTAAGCTTGAAAGCATATATGACTTGTAGTTTTGTCAGATTTCTTCCTTCAATGATTTTTAGTTGTCTTGTCTATTTTTATTTTTATTCTTTTTGATAAGGAAACAAAAGTAAATAAGAAATATTCTAGATTTGTATATTTCCTATGTTATTTAGGAGTAAGTTACAATTAATTAATTGTATGGGTTTAGGAAAAACTTAGCCAATTTGGTTTAGGTTTCCTACTCCCAATTAGTTTAGGTTTTGTCTTATTTCTTTGCCTATTAATACTTGTGGAATCAATGAAAAGGGATGAGAGATTTCACCCAAAACTTGTCTTGTCTTGTTCTTCATTATTTCTTAGCATTCTAACATTTTTCTTCTTTGGATTAGATCTCTACATTTCTTTGATATTTTCTTCGAGTTGAAACTAATGAAAAAGAGCAAATACATACAATATAGAGAAATTTACTCCATAAGGATATTTCAACAGATCGTGCATAGTTTTGTTTGTTCAATTCTTGCTTAATATATATTGACTTGTGAAACTTTTTTATCTATATAATTCGAATAAGTTAAATGGTTTAATTTGAATCTGCATTTCGTATGCCAAAAATTTTAAAAACTGACAAAAGTGAAAGAAAAAACAGAAAATGGTTGGTATGATTTTCAGTGTATTCGACTGGCTGTTTATATAAAAATTCCTTTTCTTTTTGAAAAAAATAACAAATTAAATTGAGTCATAAACACTCGCACATGGCTGGAAAACGAAATTTCTCAATGTTGTAGGTCAGACTACCTTAGCTAAATCAATTGTAGCATCAATTCCAAATCATGTGATGCTATGCAAGTTACTCCCTAGCACGTAACGAAGGAAATAGATAAAATTCAAAGGGACTCCGATCATTTGAGGAGACACAAATGTAGGAAAAAACTAGATCATATTATAATATTGCAAAATACGTAAGCTGGCAGCTCTAAAAGCAGGTACGCACAAACTAAATACTGATAGATTGACAAAAGGAGATTAAATCCGGGATTTCATTTGTAAAATAGTGAAGTCGTTGTAGAAAATAAATTTGCGTCAAGTAAATAAAATTAAGACAGAAAAATATTGCAACAATCGTAGTATTTGATTTCAAATAATATGAGTGTACAATCTCTATGAATCCTCCGATTCTTCTTTCCAATAGTGAATAAATTCAAGAGCTTTTGAGCTTGATCTTGAATCAATAATTTTTGTCACGAATGATGATCTTGTGATTATCGTGGGAAATGTAGTTTTCATGATAACTATTTGTGGATGCACCTTTAGCTCAATGTTCAAGAAAAGTGTATCCTGATCAGCGTAGTCATTTTTTGTTAGAGATACAATGGATATGTCCTAGATCCACGGTCATATTTGATGATTTGAACATATTTTGTGAATGTTATTTGATATAAAAATATATGGCATTTGATTTTTTTAATCATAATTATTATTAATTCTTTGATTAATTTAATAAGGTCCTTGATTAAATTTTGAGATTTGTCATCATGATGGAGGTAAGAGTAAAGTCTCTTACAATTTAATCTAAATTTGTTCTTTATCGTAGGATTATTAATTTGGACACTAGCAATCCGGTTAGATTAATATTTATGTGATTGTATCTTTATGGGATAGAGATTAGTTGATATCATTAACTAAATCACATAAATAGATGATGCATATAGAGATATGATCATTGGACCGACTCATTGGATAATTACTAATGGTAAGAATTACCATAAATTGTCTATAGGATAATCTCTTGAAGAATGTGATGTAAGAGTTTCCTTTGACCTGAGATCATCATAGTAATTGACAAATTATTTATTGTGCTTTGATACTAGACACCTATGACCCTAGGGCGATATTTGAAAGGATATTGTGTACGATTAAATACTTGTAGAATTAGTGATTAATCAAGGTGAAATCTATTAACTCTTGGTAATGAGTTTAAACTTCATGCTGCCATGAATTATAAATGACCAAAGACCTTGGCCAGGAAAATTGAATGAAAGAAGAAAAGAGTTTCTTAGCATTCAATGGTCAATTAAATTTGATATGAAAACATAGTTAGTCGTCTATTAGGATTTGACAGTTGAACCCTATCCTAGGTTGACGTAGAGCTATAAGGACAAAAGGAATAACTACATTATTTTTCTATTGGTTCTTGAGAGTAAATTGTATACTTCATTCTATCCGGTCGTTATGTTGCTAGACACCGCCCTTGATTACTTTATCGATATGATTTACTACCGGTTTAGTATTGAACCTATAGAGTCGCACACTAACGAGTGTTCTGATCTTTGCTAAAGGATTAATTAACTTATTATTTGATAATTGAATTAAAGAATTTAATTAGTCATATAAATAAAGTTATTAGTTCAAATGAAGTATTATTATATTCTTTGCTAGCACAGAGAGTGTAATTGATGGAAACTTTGTCAAGTGAATTTGGATTCACGTCAAAGTCCACAGGGACATGTCGGCGGCCACAATTCCATATTGAATGGGATTCAATTCTCCAATTGACATGAAATTCACGGTGAAAAATAATAGGTTTTAGAAGCCACAAAATCAAGAGACAAACGTTCATGAGAGGAACAGTTCTTGTCGTGCAACTTTTGGGCTGAAGTTTTTCTCAAAAATTTCAGTACAAGTTTCCATTCAATTTGTGCGCGGGTTTCATGGGGAGATGCTATTTAATTAACAAGCAGCATAAGCAATAAGTGATCATGTTCCATTCCATGGTGCTTCACGCGCATATTTATTCACTCCATATATAGTACTAAGAACAAGCTTTTATTCTATTAATAAATGGTGAAGGGCAACAACCAAATACCTGTAGAGCTTTCAGATAATTACTACAGTATACTATTAAAAGCAATCTCAGCTAGCCCCTTGTTATTCTAAAATATATATAAGATAATTTTCTGGAAGCAGATTAATTAGTCATTGCAGTTGACAAATTCATAGTTGACAATAAGGTGGCCTTGCTGATTGCCCACTCCATTGGTGTCCAATTGGTTAAAGACGTTCACATCCAAATCAAGCCCTCCGTTGCTGCATTGATCTACTATTCTCACCGTTGTTTGAGTTCCTGTTCCTGTGTTCGTCACCTGCACATAATTACTTTGCCCTTTAGCTTCACTTAATTAATACATATATACTCTTATCCAGATATTAATTAGTTTTAGTTACTTTAATTTATGTCTCTTTTAAATAGTTTACTTAGAGTAATAAACGCTTTCTACGAAGGTTACGTATCATTAAATTTAAAAGCAGAAAAATATGCATGTGATATGATAACCCTGAAAACTGAGTTAGAAACCTGCCTATATTAGCACGTTAGAGGTATATAATTAGCTTAAATGAGTAGTAGAAAAAATGGCGTGTATATATACCCTCAAGCATCTACCACAGGAACCTTGGCCGGTAGGCCCAGCAGGACCGCAGAAAGCAGTCCAGCCATATTTCTGGCGCCATGCGAGAGGCTTGTCGGCATCCCAAGTAGCGCAGAAAGCACTTGCTGCTCTCAAATCCCAGTTAATGTTCTGTGGGTTATATAAATGATACGTTGATCTCACGTTTGTGGCGCTCTGTGCCGCCGCCATTCCCATCATCATGCTCAACAACATTAATGCCACGCACAACTTATAATTAGCTCTCTCCATTTTCTTTCTCCTCTTTAGTTTATTCAGTATTGGTTTGTTTACGATTTTTTGGTGAAATGATAAACGCCATATTTATAGGGAAATCAAAGTGTAGGAGGGATGAAGCTATATACAATGGAGTGTACTAGAGTGGAAAAGTCACGTAGTTGTGAAAGACTGGAACTCTTGTTGGAATAATTACTGTGAAGACTTTTCAACCTTTTCCTTTTTTTTTTTTTTTTTTTTTTTTTTTTTTTTTTTTTATTTTTGTTGGGAGGGAAAAGATGTCAATAGAAAAAGGTCCAAGGATGGCTCTAATAAGGCCTGTTGAGTCGGCAAGAAATCGTAATTAAAGATGAAGCTAAGTTGAGCCAGGAGCAAACCATCTAATTAATATAACGTAACGGACCTTTCTTGACATCGAGAGAAAACAAGAACTAGCTAGCAACCATAATCCAGTACTACTGAAGCTTCGTTAACAATTAAAGACAAATACTAGGTTTTATTAATTAGTTATTAAAAAGGGATATATATATATTTGTAAGTTTTCCATTTCGGAATATGCTTAATAAATTCGATTTCTCTACAGTATAATCTAGTCCTACCGTTATGTTGATTTGTCAAATAATGTTGTCTAGAACTTGGAAAAACTGTTCCTTTTAATTTGGTCATTTCTGCTGAAGAAAAGTCTACTTGGGCACGTGTATACCGAGAACAAGAGGTTGTTTCGTCTGGAGAAAAACTGTTCAAACATGCATTATGAAGTCATGTGCATTTTCTTGGCTCGCTATCTACAACAGACCCTACTCTCTATCTTAATCTTCTCCCACTTATTTGAACTATACTTTTCAACTGACAAAACTTTACTCTGAGTTTCCAGGGAAAATTCATAAGGTTTTTACGTTGTATATTGCTTGATTTTTCTTTACGTGACAAACATTATTCTCGTTAATTCGGTTTCATTTATTGTCATGATCAGTACATTTTTTTTTACCAAATGATACACCCTCCATTTGAACTTAATTAATTAATGTTTACATTCATGAAATGGAAATGTTTCAAACATATTGTATTCGCCTTTTCTTCTCTCTACACAATTTTTTTTTTTTACATTTTTTCTAAAGAAACCAATGTATCTCCGGATTAAATTTAATTTGAAACATGTGGAGTATATATTAGAAATGATAATAGTCAAATTACAATATTCATCTAATTAAAGTGGATGAAGTATATATAGAAGGTATAGTTTTTATTATTCTAAAAATGGGGAAAAAGTCAACAAAATGGACATGTTCTATCACATTCCTTTCTTTGCTCAGAAGAATGATAGAGCAATATTTTTTAAATGTTATAGTTTTCTTATCACATTTTGTTTTTATATTGGCAAAATCCTCTTTCATCCTATTCTTTTCAAGTGTCTTTCTTACTTATTTTCTTTTCATATTGGCAAAATTCTTTTTTTTTTTCGTTTTTCTTTTTAGGATTCATCAAGTTTGGCTATTGCTCATATTATTTTAGCATGTTACAGATTTGTTGGTGATACTTATATATAAATGTATAGTATATGTGATAAACCATATACCATATATTAATGGTATATACCGAATATATCACATTTATATAAAGTTATAAACTTTATGTATGATATATTTTCTTTATTTACATGTACTATTCTCTCTCTCTCTCTCTCTCTATATATATATATATATATATATATATATTTATATATTTAGTATAGTATATGTATAAATAGTAAATATGACATAATAATAACCGATCAGTATAAAATATTGGTAATATAAAATAAAATTGACACAGTATAATTTTTCTTCTTTAACAAAAGAGAAAGATCTAGTGGGTCGGGTTGGTAAATGATTTTAGTGGGTATTTTTACTCTTTTTTTAAATGGTTGGGTTTAAAAGAAAATGCAATATTCCCTAAAAGCATAAAGTGACTCATCAGTTACAAAGAGCAAAATCGGGTGACCTTTCAGTAAAAAAACAAAATAAAGTGACTTTACTAACAGTTTCCATTAGTTCAATGAGCTTATGAGAAATCAACTCGCATATACTAATCAGAGAACACAGCCTTTAAGAGTATTCATAACTTTAAGCTTTAAGACAAAGGCTATATGTTAGAGTATGCTCTGACAAATGTTGAGTATGATTCAGACCTAAAGTAAGATGTAAAACATAGACTAAATGTTGAGCATGACCGACAAATGTTTATTCCAGATTCATGAAATAATATGGAGTGAATATTTGTTTATAAGTCGGTGACATGTTCAATTTGGTATGAATATCTTTAAAATTTCTGAAACAAAAAATATCTAACCGTTAATGATGAAAGATTTCAATATAATTTAGGTAAGGTCAGAAGAGACAACAATAGAGTGATGTTAGCACACGTTAAATAGACAAGATACTTAAGTTCAGTAACATTACAAGTTATTTGCGGATAGAGGAGTTTAATACATTATGTGTTGCTTAACTTGGCTAATTGAATTGTTGGAATTTGGGACTGATTCAGACGTGGTTAGGGTCGAAATAGGAGTAATTAGATGGGAATCACCAGCAGTAAGTAACAAAATAGAAAAAGTATTTGAATATGCAATGGTACGCATTACAAGTGGAATCCGCAGGTCCAGTTGAAATGGAATTTCTTCACAACAAAAAGGCCAAAAAAGTTGCAAGTTATCTCATAAAACTCAGTTAAGCAGCACAAGGATATCATAGTACAACATTCCTGTACAATTCTGTGTCAGCTTAAATATGGGTAGAGTTCTAATGTATGGACAGCATTCACTTCACTGAATAGTCCTCAAGAAAGTTATGGACGAGTAAATATACTCATCCATCAAAATTAGGACCAAGATGTTGAATAGACCACCAAAACATTATCTCCACCAGCCAAACAATCGATACAAATATATTCTCCTCAGTCTTCTATTGTATGCCATGAAGGCCCTGGCTTTGACGGGGTCCTCATTCAAAGACTCGAAAGCATACATTTGCTTCGCTTCTTCCAGACCCTCGATTTCCATCACAGCTTGCAAAAGAGCAGGGGTGTCAATGGTGTACTTGCTATGCTCAATTGTGTCAGCCAAGTGCCGGATGCTTGAGGCTATCGCTAACATTGCATCTTGAAGAGTATCTGAGCTACGAGTCCGTTCTGCAGCTTGCCTCTCATGTTGAGCCTCGGGCTCATCTTCATCTTCATTATTAGCAGCCACGGTATATACTGGTTCTTTGGCAGATGACTGTGTCTCAGTTCCATCCGAGTCGTTCATATGCTCTGAACTTGCTGAAAGATATGAACCAGATTCTTGTTCGTACTTGCACTCTGTCACTGGATTTCCATTCACTTTGGCTGACATTCTACTCCAGCGACTAGGAGCTTGATAATTTCCACATACAATTTTCATTTCTTCATACATGGCTATCTGCTTTCCTCGGAAAGCCCTAGCATCAGGGTGTGCCTAATAACATATTAGATATTGTACAATGGTATCAGGCTAGCAGAAGAATACAAAGTATCTTATGGAACTAAGAGAGATGATAATGAGAAGGGGAACGCCAAAACACAACAAAAAAAAAGTATTAATCAAAGTTTGGAACAAAAAGTGAGCATGACAAGCTAAAACTTACAGCAACATATTTCTTCCAAAGATCATCATCCTCACAGTCGATTGTATCTGTATTTGGATTCCAACAGAATCCCTCTTGACTGAGGATATTACTGATTATATTATACCTCTTTTTGATTGTCTTAAGACGATTAATAACCTTTTGGTTATTTAACGACAAGCTGAAATGAGTATTAACAGCAACACAGGCAGCATTATAGGCATTTTCATTGAAGCATTTGTCAACTTTATTTCCATTTCTTGCTTGGATAGCAAGTGCTTCAATCAGACACTTGTCCATTGCAGGAGACCATACAACATTTTTTCCCCTGTGCTTCATCTTCTTTCTCCCAATATCTACATCGTCATTTCCTATAATAAACAGAAAAAATAATGTTAAGAACGCAAAATGCTAGGAGATGTGCATATTTACATGTCATGTTTCATGGTTTGATGCAGGTATTTCAATCATCCAAAAAACATGAGCAAGATAACAACACAAATGTAACAGTCCTTGAGAACAGAGCCAAACGTTTGATATCAAAAAGAATAAAAGCAAGAGGGGCCCGTGTTTATTCTAAGAAAGGAATCTCTGGTGGTTGATGAACCCACATTGCTGAAATTCATAGAGGCAGAGCCTCTGGGAATAAAATTACCAAAAATGAATCTGTCAGGAAAATGAGTCAAAAACTGCCACTACACTGCGCAATAAACAAGACTGAACAGCGAAAATTGAGACAGAAGTTCAATTTAGCTTGACCTCAAGCACTCTCCACTCTCCAGCTCCCCCGGGAAAGAGAAAACAAAAATCATTACCCAGCAATAGTTAGAAAAATTCACACATATACCTGCACTAGTGATAAATATAATATAATATCAAAGACAACTCACATCACACGTGGCCGGCTTATGAGATGGGTCATACATAACTTTGCCACGAGTGATAAATACCATTTTGCCAAAGAGTACTAGAATTGTGATTATGAACTCTGCAGGAATTTTATTTGCTGCTATCATTTCAGATTTGCTACTCCCACTTACACACACCCACCCATATATATGCATGTCCTTTTTTTCGGGGGATAAAGACCATTCCCACTCAAATATGCTATGCTTGTTTTAAATAACATATAACTACAGGTAATGCAGAAGTCCAATAATGCATCATTATGTGTATAAGCATGGATATGTAGAAGCATACAAGACTAGAAGGAAACGAATAATTAACAAACTTTACTTAGATCTAAAAGTTGAAGAAGCATATAAAAAGGCCGACAAAGGGATGGAAATTGGTCAACCAGATGCACATCAAATTGCTCTGTTTCCTGTCAAAAGCACTGTTGTTTCCTCATCCCATTATGTCAGTAACTACTACTGCTAAAACAGTTGTACTAATGAGCTTGTTATGATTTATGCTTGTTGATTTTGTTGAGATGGAATTTGAATCTAAGTTCCATTTGTTTCCTTTGTTTAAAATTACATCCGTCAGCCATCCAGATCTAATGACAAAATCGCAATATAACAAATTTTTTATTTAGCTTGACTGTATGGAAATTCTTCACCTAAGCAAGGGGCCTGTCAGAATTATATACATATTGATCTTTAGCGGTTCTAACAGTAGTATAAGGCTGCCCTTTTAACTTAAATTCATACGGGATCTCCCATGGTCCTCATGCCACTTTCCGACCTCCCCTGGCCGTCTGAGTAAGAGTTACAACCTTTCCGGCTTAAGCCGACGACATCTATGAGGTTTTTCTTACTTCTCTGGGTTCCACGAAACCCTAACTCTTATATCTCTTCGATTTTCTTCTAGATCTGCTTTAGATCTACGATATTACGAAGTTTCTTCACATGTTTTTTCTACAAACCCTTGCCAAGATTTTTCAAGACCTAAAATTCCGCCCAAGCTACACTTCGGATCAACACCATAGAGCAGGGATGGCACCAAGGCAGTATGAAGGTTTTTCATACCCTCTTGTGATGCATTGGCCAGTGTCAGCACGTACAAGAGATTGAATAATTTTCAGTTCTTTCTTTTTTCCCTGATCGGTAAAGAGATATTAACTTTTGGTGCTAAAAAATTCAAAGCATACAAACATCTCTGCTTCCAATCTGAAGCTAACATAGCCATCGGGAAACTACTCTAAACGACATCATTCTTTTGCAACACGTACAAAAGTTTGTTACAACTGCTAATAAAAGCTAAAAGGTAATGAAATATGTGATTCTTTTCCTATATTCATCTCTTGTCAAAACGAGTTGGGGCATTAAGAAAAGAAGACTTGTAGTCAGGTTTTTCTAACCCATAAAACTGGAAACATACAAGAGTCCATACAATGTGGAAGTTGAAGTCCATCAGTTCATGGGACATGATTTCCAGCACAAGCACTTCTTTCAGCTGCTTCGTCTACACTTACACTTCCGAAAATCATCACTATTGGCTACATCATGAACATATAAGCTTATACTGTACAAGTTTATCTAATTTTATTATTTGGTTGATAATAAATTTAAGCCTAGTAGTTTCATAAATAAATAAATAAAGAAGTTGACGGAAATTGTGTTGCTGGTCAAGCGTACCTACAAAAGAGAATGTGTACTTATTTTGGCCCCTAATGCTTCGGTCTAACAGTAAGAGCACATCGTGTGATGTACCGATTAGGTGTATGTCAAGAGTTCGAACCTTGATGTAGACAAAAGTATGGTATTTAAGTGAAGAAGCGTAGAGGGGCAGACCCATTATCCACAGGATACAGGAATGTCAAGACCAAATGAAGCCAAATTCGCAAATGTAACCTTCAAACTTTTACCTATAAATACTTGTTAGTTATTCACAAATTCTATGCTTTAAAGTATGTTTTGCATCAAAAGATATGATTTACAACACAATGTGACATTCAACTAAAGGCCAGTTTAATACGTGATACTTAATTATCATGATATGACAACTATGTCAAAGACTAACAGGTCTTATTGAAGAAGTAAAAGAGTTCTAGACATTTATCTATCACTTCCTCTGTGGGCAATGAATTTTTTTTCTCTCCTAATTAATAGTCTTTCAACAGATATTCTAACCCTTTCCTTAGTCAAATCACGCAAGCACGTATAACACAGATTTCTAGTCCATGTGATTAAAAGCTCCAAATATGTAAAAGCTCCCACCTTTCCCAGCTCAAACTCTATCAAGCAAAACCCAGATTGAAAAGAAGACAAAAAATGCAACAAAAACAAAAACCCAGATAGATAAATAGAAAAAAGGGTTGAAAAAAAGTACCAGTAGAATGATAGAGGGGAGTGTCAGAGGCATAATGAATAGTAGGTGATCTCCTGCGAGTCAGCGGTGGTCTGGATCTCATTGTTTGCCGGAGCTAGGCGGTGGCGGAGCAGCTGCTGACGGTGGCAGTCGGTTGTTGAATTCACAACTTCATTTGTAGCATTTGGCTGGAGTAAGGCGTCGTCAGGGACTATGGTTTACTGTTTCTCGAGAAAATACTTTCCACTTTCCCGTTTACCAAAATGAACAATTTTGGTGGATCAGTGCGGTCCTAAGATCTGGATTATTAGATCTGTGTACGACATATATTAAATTCAATAAATTCGTAAGCATGATCACATGGTCCAAAACCATAATAGGATCCTTTGTTTGGTTACTAATTTTGGATAAGTTATCCAAATATTAAAATAGTATCGGAATAATTTGTACTTACAAATGATGAAATAATAATTTCAGAATAAGTTATCTCACTTTAAATAATAAAATTGATAATCTTATGATTAATAAAGTATACAAATAATAAATAAGAAATAATCACAGTATAATTAATTCCAATATAATTAATTCTAGTATAATAAATTCCAGCATAACTTGTTTTAGCTATTGAATGTATTCTATAAGCTTATTTGGCTTGTGGTGAAGAAAAAGATTTTGGTATAACATTTTTACGTGATACAGGTTTAATTGTTTAACATATAACTCTTGCATTACTAGTGCAAACTTTATATAATTAATTTTTTTTTATAGAAATAGTTTCTCTACCTTTATAAAGTAGGGATAAAGTCTGCGTACACATTATCCTCTCCAGACCTTTACTTGTGGGATTTTAGTGAATTTGTTATTGTTGTTGTTGGTGAAAAAATTCGGTATAATTGGTACTCTACATATTTGGTTTCTAAAATGAAGCTTCAAATTATTAATGTTAGTGTAACTCATGCGAATTCGATATATTAATTTATGCCGATGGAATGCAAAACATAATATTTGCATATCACTCGCACCTGGATAAATTAAACTAAAAACGTCTAAAAATCCATAAGACTGGTTCTTCCTGGATATTGCAGTCCCAGCATATGACAATTTCAAAATTATATTGTGGCTTGGCTTGTTGCATTGAAAATCTTTTTTGCAATAAAAAAATCTATTATTATATTTGCAAAATTAACACTACAGAATTTTCAGATAATAAGATAGAAGTATGAATTTTGGTGCAGAAATTATGCGAAAATTAAGGATATGAAAATTATAGCTCAAGAATATGCAAGGTTACGTTCCTCGGGCGTTTTTCCCCAATTATATTTCCCCAGTAAGGTTTGTTTCAAGAATATTATTACTCTCTAAAGCATATATCAACAACAGTACAACAAGACTATAGTAAATAATATATGCACTGAACTACTAACTAAACTCATGACTTTGTTAAATTCTAGAGATGAAGATCATAATTATCACTGCTTCAAATTAAACCACAATTCAAAAAGTCCTTTGTACTATCATAAATTTCTACGGATAATATTTTGTTTCACAAAATCACAAAAAAAGAAACTCAAGTGTTGATCAACATATCTTGAAAGAAATTAGGAATCAAGAAGCAATTCTATAGAAAACATGTGAACTCTTTACCAATGCCTTGTAGCACCAGAAGTTCTTTTTCTGCTTGCATATTATCATCAAAATCAACTGTCCTTTTGATGTTTTCAATGGCGATCCGAGCCGCTTCTCTATCTCTTTGCCGTTGTGATTTAGCTTTCGCTTCTCGTAATTGCTTTTCCCACAGCTTTGTTTTCTTCTTCATCTCTGTTCCATCAAACACTTTGCCTAGAACTTGTTGTTGAGATTTAAAGATTACATCAGCGTAGCGTATTTTCAGCATGGCAGCCCGAATGAATTTGTTATCTTTCTCCAACTCCTGAACATCAACAATATGATCATAGGTGGTGGTATCAATCGAGATCTTCCTCTGCCTACGGCAAGCCATAATATTCTCTCTAACATGGCAGCCAGCTAATTTTGGCTGAGAATTATAAAGCAGCGCCATAGCTAAACCCTAGAGATTAGAAGGCAACGATACACAAGAAGTAGTAACCCTAATCTTTATTGTGTATGAAAGAACGGTAATGACTGCATAAACTAAGTTGGCGCAATATATATTCATAGGCACATTGTTTTTTTTCCCCATCTTATATGGGAAAAGCTACATTATGCTAGTTTCCTAACCTTGCAAAATTAGTTACTTTTTTAGGCAAGTATGGAGACTTACAAAATTGTAATTTGTTTCCTCATCGCTGAAAATCATTTTATCCATATTTTATTTTTTTCACCTAATGCAGTTAAGTTATAAGTATCCTTTTAAAAAATTGTAAATATAATTAAGTAAATTCAAAGTATAAATAAAGTAATGTAATTCTCTTATAATTGTTATCACAATGTTATATTTATGATTGTTATTTTAATATTACGTACATTACATATATAGTTAAATTTTAGTATTTTTTATTCTCTATTAATTTTGAATGTAGACCTTTAGTTTGATTTCTATTAACAAAATATTTTCTATATTATAATTTAAAATTTATTTAAAACATAAATAGAGAATCTTTTAGGAATTTATTATCAAATTTATGTCCTTTTAAGTTTTTCTTAGTTACGTACATTAATTGAATATAGAGTTTTAAAACTATAACTTTTTAGAGTATAAAAGAGAAAAGACAAAATTGTAATGACCCGGTAGGTCATCTAGAGTTCTAAACCATAATTCCGCAGTCCGTGTATTTTTGGAAAGCTTTTATGTTAAAATTTGATAAAAGATGAAATTTTAGCTTAAAAATCCATTTGAGTTGACTTCGGTCAACGTTTTGAGCGAATGGACCCGAATCCGTATTTTGACGGTCCTGGTGGATCCGTATCGTGATTTAGGACTTGGGCATATGCTCGAAATCGAATTTGGAGGTCCCTAGCCAGAGTTTTCGTATTTTGTCGAAGAATTGAAGTGTGAAGGCTTAATGAATCTAAAAATTTGACCAATGTTTGATTTTATTGATATCGGGTTCGTATTTTGATTTCGGAACCTAGTATAGGTTCATGATAATAGACTGAATTCACGTAGTTTAGCATATAATTATACTCTAACTTAATGAGGTTTCACAGTCTTAAGTGAGTTAAATGATGTTAAATTAGCTCTAATGGTGTTTTTTGTGTTTCACAGGAGTACAATGAGCTATTGAGGACTTATGAAGGTGATCCGAGCGAAATTGAGGAATAACAGACCATGGGGTAACTCTGAAGTGATTTGAAAGCTGGAAATTGGCCAAGACAGTAGGAAACCCCACTAGCGCGGGCATTAGCGCGAGACTAGCGCGCCCGCGCTAGTCCAGTGAGCTGCCAGGTAGTGTTAAACCCCACTGTCATACCCCTTTTTTACCCCCCTAAAAGATGTTTGTTATGAATTGTGGGTTAACGAGTTTTCCAATTAAAGTGACAAATTTGAGTAGATTATTTTATTTACAGAGTCGCCACTTGGAATTGATTTTTCGGTGTTCAAAGTCACCATTTATTTGAATCCCTAGTCAAAAGAAGGTTTGACTCTCTTTTTATTGGTCCGCAAAAATAAAGTTCGGGTAAGAAATTCTGTTGACCGGGGAGAAGGTATAAGGCATTCCCCGAGTCCCGTGGTTCTAGCATGGTCGCTTTATTGACTTAAACTTGGCTTAAATTAATTCTGAATAAACGGTGCTTTATTAGTTTCTATGTTTTACTTGTCCGCCCTTATCTCTTAATTATTAGAAAAATTAAAGAAAATTTTGAATAATAAGATGTCGTAACCACACTACGCAAGCGAATGTGTGATCGAAACGAAATTTATTAATCTTATCATAACAGCGCTACGCAAGCGAATCTGCAGTTATGACAAGAATTATTAGCACATTATTACTCTTTTTTTTTTTTACTACACTTGACGAAATTAATTTTTTTTTAGATTTATTAAAAGTTACTATCGCGTTACGCAAGCGAATCCGCGATTATTATAAATTAACTAAAATCAATGGATAAGATATGAGATTATTTAATTGATTTATTGAATGTTGTTAAAGCATGCCTACTATTTGCCTAGCGTTTAAATTAATTGAAAATATTTTAGCTATTAAGAAGAAAAACTAAATATTGAAAGAGACATACACTTTTATTGGATCTATTGGAGAAAGCTTTATTTTTAATCATCTGGGCTAGTTTATGGTTGTCTTAGGAGAAATTGGCCAGCCTCTTTATTTACTTTTATAAAGAAAAACGGAATGAGCCATCTAGCTTAATTGATATTGGGCCTGCAGAAATTGAGTTTTCTTGGCCCACATAGTTGTTAAACAAAATTGGGCAATTTAGCATACTTCAGTCCTGGGCCTAATTTACAGGGCCAAATTACTTTATTTCTTACATGATACATCATAGCCTATTAGCTCCAAAAGACTACTACCAATTTATTTATTATTAATAGATAAATACTACAACCCAGTTAGCCTGAAAGTAACCTAGCAAGCAAATAACAATGATAAAACTCTTAGCTTATTAGTAATACAAATACAACGAGTCAGGAGACAAATGGGCGCATGACAAAAAAAATAAATTAACCATTACACCAAACTAAAACCCCTGGATCTACTTGAATTTTAGCTTACAAGAGACTTTCCTTACTTCAAAATTAATCCTTTCACCATTTCTCAAAAAAAAAAAAGGGGTCACAAGACACTAAAAATTTCATCTAAACTATCATCCAACTCAAAGTACATAACGAACAATGACAATAGATAAACAAACGAAGACAATGTAATTTTAAGAAAATAAATAAATAAATAATAATAACATGATATAATAACAAATAGGTAATGTAACATTCGCTAAGCTTAACAAAATGAAGTAAACGAAAAAAATAGACCTTTTAGCAACTAGATAACACACTAACAAAGTATTATTTTGTGAACAAAAAATGAAGTTATAGCTAAATACAACATATTTACATGTTATAACATTGATGCAACAATTATCTTAGGACCGAAATCATATATCACATGTTCCACCAATCAAACGGGTTCAAATCTTTTCATTGTCATGAAGAATCTGCAATACAAAAGTTCAAGGGTTACCTGATTTATAACAAGATAAAATTTACTTGCAGAAAATCAGCAACAAGACAACAGAAACAAATAGCGAAACAACAGTGAACATCAAACTCCAGGACACCAGACAAAGCTTGAACCAACAGACCAAACAAAGTAGAAACCAGATACCTAAGGGACTTATTTATTTTTCTGGAACCTATGAAGAGGAAACTGAAGCCCTTTTGTTCTCTTAGTTGCTATCTTTTCTATTGATCTTGTATTCCTTTTTTTTGAGTGTTAAGAGATCTTTCAATATGTGTGTCTAGGATGATCCAAGATGAGGGAAGAATTCCCATTTATATATGGGAATAAAAGACTTTGGGACATATCTGTTTTAGCCAAAAATCTGTCCAAAAATGATGAATTTTTGACCAAAAATCTGCCCAAAACTAAATTTTTTGCCAATGAACAGTTTTTCCTCACCAAATGGACAGAATTTTGGAGTATTGTACTCCAAAACAGTCCCCGAACAGTAAAAGCAACCAAACAAAGGTCCTACACTCAAGTACCCTCCCTTTCTTCCCCTTTCCTCTTAGTCCCTCAAACCAAATCCAAAGCTAACTAGTTCACAAAGAGAAACCAGATTCATTCTGGTTCAAACAGCTAGGAACTCGAACAAGATCAATTAAGAGTCAACTAGTAGGACTCAACAAGGCTTGAATATATAACTAACTATGCTAAATAACTACTTCAAAATTAATCTAGTTAATTTGGACTAACACTGAATTTTTAAACACAAACTATAAAATTAAGCTAAAACATGACATCAAAACAAACCAAAACTGCAATCCGATAGGTGATTCAAGCCTAACGAGCGACTAAACATCATCAACAAACAACAAATATACTAATATAAGCAAACTAAATCATTGATTATCGGAACCTAAACTTTAATCCTAAGAAGTATCACAATCAAGAATTAAAGGAGCATGAAATGGATGATTTAAGATTTTAGTTCAAGCGACTACCAATACCAATGATAAGGACGAAAATGAAACACGACGATTAGGCACGACATGCATTAACAGTGACATATTCCCAAAATTGATTAACTTAAACAAAAGCGAAATCAAAAATTAGACTAAACATGAAGGTTAAACAAAAATAAGTAAAAACAGAATTTAATCTACAAAAAAAAATGACACAAAAAACAGAAAACTTAAAAACTTTAGAGGAAAGAATAAGGGTTCGGGATTTTTACCAAGTTCAGGGCTTTCAACATCGAATCGATACATGAGATGATGCCAAAGATGCCAAGTGGTGGTTGTTTGACCCCGAGGCGCATGTTTCTTTTTGGAAGACGCTAAACCAATAGATTTCGGCGTCTTTCCAAAAGGAAACAAGTGCCTTCGGTCGAAAAAGAAAAAGAAAAAAAATGGAGAAGCAGCGACGACAGAGGCGGCGGGCAGTGGGGTGGTCGCCGGAGTTCCAGGTGAAGAACAAGGGGAAAGGGTAGGTATCGTGGAGCCTTTTCCACTGATGCATGTGTGGTATGGTGGTGGTGACCGGAGCTTTAGTAATTTGGGAAAAAAAGTGGCGGTTAGGGTTTTTTAGATTTGAAAATTCATGGAGTTTAAGGGAGATTTAAAAGATTTGAGGCTTTGATTAGTGTTGGGGATGAAGAGAGGAAGGTTGGGTGAAGTTTTGGAGCGGATTGGAGCCGCCACCGCGGCGGCAGACGGTGGCAGTGGCGGCGGAAGAAAGAGAGAGTGAGGAGGGGGCTAGGGTTTGGTTATGGAATGGAATGAGAAGGGTTTTAGATTTTTTGGAGCTTTATATTTGGAGTGGGAAATGAATCTAAGCCATTGGATCAAGAAGAATGGAGGGATGAGATTTGATCCCACATTTACTTATCAAA
>ML401749.1:0-56584 GCA_005239525.1 Nicotiana knightiana
GGGCGTCTCCTTTTGCGTATTTTTGACGTATTTGCATCCCTTTAGCTCCGTTTCCATTTCCAATTCACCTACACATAAAATAAACTCCATTAAGCACATAACAAGTGTAATTTTATCATTAATGCTCATAAAATGTAAGGTATATCACATGCTAAACCATGCAATTTAGTCTCGCATCAGGTACCATCATAGAGATGTGGCTAGTTTGGAGACTTAGGCGAGTTGAATCATCCGGAGGCAAATCCGCAGCTGACAGAGTCTCCCTCGTATTGTATTACATTATTTTAATTTCCTTGTCCAATTGTATTTCGGACAAGCTTTGTCGAAATTGTAAAATTCTTAGAAATTGCTCATGTACTTGTGACGCCGGGTTCTGGGATATGTATGGGATGTGTTTTATAAAAATGGAATATTAAACTGTTGTATTTACTTAACGGATTTTGTTTAGTTATTACGTAAAAAGTTAAAGATAATGATTTCAAAAGTGTTAAAACATGAATCTATTTCAACTAGTTAAAGATTGGCTTGCCTGACAGTGGTGTCCGGCGCCATCACGACCTTATCGATTTTGGGTCGTGACAATCTCAGAGATAATGAATTCCAATCTAGTATAAAAACTTCTCAATTGTTGATGTTGGCAATGTCTTGTGAAGAACTTCACCAAATTATCACTTGAACAAATTTGTTGAACATCGATCATGTCTGAAATAGAACTTTGGTAAAATATGCTTTATTTTGTCTCCTTGGATAGTCATTCTTTCAATTGAGCTATGCATATAGTATCGTCTTTAATGTAATTGGAATCTTGTTGAATATCATAATATGGCAGTATCCTCACAAACAAATAGATTATCTGAATAACGAACTATGCCATGCATTTGTATAACAAAACCTTGACAATATTTGTTAGGATAAACAAATTTATATCAAGGATTCCTTTTACATATATAACACTAATCGTATTTCAATATCTCCACATAGGAGTAAAACTATATCTTTCAAGCATATGGTTGTATTCATAGTTCTAGCAAGATACATTAGTGCACCAATTACACTAGACACAAAAATAAATCATGTATGATATGATTGCTCTAATCCACATAAGGATTTACTGAAGCTTCATTTCATAAATTTCTTGGGAGCCTTAATATGCTTCAGAACAATTTAAATCAGTTCAAGGGTTTTAATTATATGCATATCAAATGTACTATCAGACAAAAACCTAAAATGACTGTATTCATTACAGGAGAACATGTCTCCATATAATCAATACCAGGATATTTATAAATTTCATGTGCCACAAGTCGGCTTTATGTGTATCGACTTGATTTTTCATTTACCTTTTCTCACAAGAACACATTTATACCTTCAATGGATTTATACTTTCAAGTATTGCGACTATCCGTCCAACTTCACATTTTTCAGGTGAAGTCAATTTTCATTGCCTATTTTTCATTTGGCCAATCATTTATCTATCCAAATTCCATGACAGATTTGAGCTCAAGATCCTCGTCAATATTAATAATATTGAGCGCCACATATGTCAACAATATCATCGACGATCATTTTATATCGGTTCCATCATCACTCAATAGACATAACTTAGCGAGATCTCCTTATTTTCAGGTACCTGATCCTCTCTCATGAGCTCTTATAAAGTGTTATGTTGTGGTGCTCTTATAGAGCAATTGCCTCTTTATTATGATCATCTTGATCATTTGCTCATGTCCTTCATCAAGGAGTTTTATCTTTGGAACCAATTAGTCTATTACGTTTTATGCATGTCATAGACTTTATCTATCATGGACTTTATTTTAGTTGGAGCATTGCAGCTGAAATATGATATTTAGCTTTGGGTCAGCAAATGCCCCTCGCAATATTTTGTAAATGAATTATCACTTGAACTTCAAGTTCAAGTTTTCTTGTACGAGGATCTAGATATACTCATAATAATTCACTCCACGTATCACTTTTTTTCAGCTGCCCATTTTCTCCCCCTAATATTGGGATTACCAACACATATCCCCAACTTTCTTTGGGGATCCATATTTGTGCATTGTAGTCATTAAATCATATAGCACATACATATTTTTAGATGGATATTATTTGGTTCATGACCCTGAATCAATTGTGATAGGGAGAATGTATATAACTTATTGGCCAGATGCATCCAAGTGCTGCTGTATATTAAATAATACATCTTATACCAAATTTTCTTTTGTTCTCATAACCAATGGTTTAGCTATAATTGGAGGCATACAATTTCTACTAAACCAACTTGGATTTAAATCAGTATTATCATCACGAATTACATTCTGGAATTGTGCTATAGTAATTTGAGAAAGCAACCTTGCAAAAGCCAAACTCCAAGTTGATAACAAACGCATATGTGACCGTACAATAGATGCATCTACTAAATCATATAATAGTAAATAGTCCACATGGCAGGTTATTGGGCCCATATATATCGCATTTTATTTGTTCCAGAAATCAAGGGATTCAATCCCACCTTAGCTGATATATCATGAGAATAGGCAGCACAAGAGAATTCTTGAAGAAGTTTTTATTTCTTCTATATATGCCAATGTGAATTCTCAATTAATTTTTGCATCATAATTAACCCGGGATGACCAACCGGTCGTGCAAACTAGTATTTGTTTCAGTAAACCTCTAGTTTAACTGTGGCATATGATTCCACCATCATACTTATACATCTGTAGTACAAATAGAAGAAAAGTAGGGTAACCTTTCATATTTACCCGGTATGTTATACTAATTTGAAGATAATCAATCTTCCTTTCATTTATAGTCCCAATATGCCAACCACTTTGGCTAATACATTTGAAACTCAAAAAGTTTCTTTTGAGACTTACGACAATATCAATGTCATGAACAATTTCACTCATCCGGGTAGTAACAAATTAGTTCTTCCGGAGCTCTTTACTGATTTTGTACTACAAGATCTTTTATCACACCATCCATATGGTGAATATCTCCTTCACGGAATCATATCATAATAGTTGTCATGGTCAAAATCATCATAAGTAAAATCATTTCTTGCTTTAATATTTTGCCTTTAATAACTTTTTATAAGGGCCTATCGAAATATTTTTGGCGTACCACATGTACGCAACCAATGACATATTCATGTAACAACACAATAAATTCATTCTCTTTATTTCAGTCAAACCTCCCGTAGAGGTGAGTTGTGTGGTATTGATCCAATCATGCATTCACGTCTTTATTCATTACTTTTATCGCATATTGCCACAATCACCTTCAGGAATGGGTTTGCATTCTCAATGCTTATCGCAAGTCACATTCTCTTCAAGGAATGGATCATAATGATCGACGTGTTTTATTATTTTTCCATACCAATTTGATGGTAAACATTGCCTTCACATTTTGAAGGACTATTTTGAGAACCCTTATTATTCTCATTTTACAATTACCATAATGATGATCATTATTGTTTAGTCTTTCGCATGCCCACGTTTATTGATCAACCACTTGTCTTCATTTAGACTTATTATGCACCGCTACCACATTCACATCAAGAAGGGATCAAATCAAGTAGTACATTTCTTGAAACATATACTATTTTTCTTTAGTCATCATTATCATCAATATGGTGCATCAGAACTCAAACCCAATGGCTTACCCATATAAAGGCATGTTAGGCCATAATGAGTTGGGACTTAATGTCACGACCCAGATCCTAATCTAGGTCGCGATGGCGCCCAACGCCGATGTTAGGAAAGCCAACACAATTAGTCTAGTGAGTCCTATTTAATTTTATAAAACCTTATTAACAATACTCGAGCTTTTGTCTCAAGCATGAGAAAATGACAAATATCAAAGGCAAATTCAATTGCAAGAATCAAGAAGTTAAATTTAAATAGTTACATTTCAAAAAGAATATTCTACCAATGTGTGTGCTAGGAACTGGTGTCACAAGTATAAAGGCATCTAGTAGAAGGAACCAAAAGAACACGTCTATCCTACTGTCTGAGAGGATATAGACAGAATAACAAAAAGGGAAAGACTCCAACGTGCTGCTGCACGGCATCAAAAGAAGAAGCTCACCGTGGAATCTCTGATCTCGTGAAGTCAAGAACGTGCTCCGGACTGATAACCAGATGCACCTGCCTCAGAACCTGTACAATTAAGTACAAAAGCGTAGCATGAGTATAAAAACATTATGTACCAGTAAGTATCCAGTCTAATCTCGAAGAAGTAGTGACGAGAGATCGACTTGACACTTACTAGGGCCAAAATAATTTATTTAATATAGGGCTAAGCATGAATATCAAATACGAATAACAATAAAGACAAGAAAATGACAAGTCCTTCCACAAGTACATTTATGTGTAAATTCCTATCAAACATGTTACTAATTTATTCTTCAGGGCCTTTTTAATGGTTTAACAATCACTGGAAAACACCTAGCAATTAACATGCGCATAATATGTCGAGGACGTACGGCTCGGTCCAACATAAAGTAAATGTGCACCGCTGAAGGGTCGAATGGCGCGAACCATAGATGCATCTATTACCCCGCTCGCGAATCATACGTGCGACGCGGTCAAATATAAATAATAGAGTTACCCCACTCGCGAATCATACATGAGACGCAGAAACTCATAGAACACACATTTAAGCAGTCAATCCAGAATTTAACAGGAAAATAATTACCCAAGGAAACGACAAATTTCTCTTTTAATGGTCAAGAAGATGGTGTTTAATCCTTTTAGAAGCTCATTTTCCAAGTTCGATATGATTCAAGCATTTTAAATTTATCAGTAAAATTACAAGTATGGCAAGTAAACAATGCTTTTGGGTCCTAGACTACCCGAACATAGCATAATAGTAGCTACGCACGAACTCTCGTCACCTAGCGCGTACGTAGCCCCCCTCAAATAGTAGAACATAATTGATCAAATCACCTATGGGGACAATTCTCTCTTACAAGGTTAGAAAGGAGACTTACCTCGCTTCGAGCCAACTTCCAACTCAAGAACGCGCCCGAACTTCCGAATTTGTTGCCCCGCAACTCGAAACTAACCAAACATCACATAAACTAATCAATCTATTGTCACGACCCAAAATCCCTAAGGTCGTGATGGCGCCGGACATCCATGTCAGGCAAGCCAACTCATCCATTAATTGAAACAACTTCCAGGTTTTAAAACATTTATGAAAACATTTATTTTTCCTAAATTTCATATTAACCAAATAAAAGTCTGTTAATTAAAAAATAATGGTTTAAAGATTACATTTAAGCAATTATATCCCAACACATATCCTAGAACCCGGTGTCACAAGTGCATGAGCAATTTCTAAGAATTTATACAATCATTACAAAGCCTGTCCGGAAAACAACTGGACAAGGAAATTTAAAATGAAATAAATAGAGTATGAAGGTGACTCTGTCAGCTGCGGATCGCCTCATGGATGATGCAGCTCGCCTAAGTCTCTGAATCCTCCACATTGCTATGAAAGTACCTGTGCAATAAAATGCACAGCAAGTGTAGCATGAGTACAAAAACAACGTGTACTCAGTAAGTCGCCCACCTAACCTCAGAGAGGTAGTGACGAGAGGTCGAATTTGACACTCATATATTTGACAATCATACCTGCGACTCGGGTGCTGACACATTTATACCAAATACCATAAAGCTTCCCTCAATCGCGAATCATACCTCTAATTCGAGTGCTGACACACTTATACTGAATATTATAAAGCTTTCCCCGCTCGCGAATCATACCTGCGACTCGGGTGCTGACACATTTCCACACATTAAATCCGTATTTTATCAAGAAAATAGTTTTCTCAGGAAAGTGGAAAAATCCTTATTTAAATAAACATGAAATATAGGTTTTGAAATCATTTGTTTTTGAAACTCATTTGTCAAGTTTAATGACATTCCACGATACAACCTAGTCCAGGTACACAAATATTCATAGAGAGATAAATTCTCTTTTCAGAAGATCAACAAGATGAACTCTAGCTTTCTTTTAGATATTCAATTACTTCTTCGATTATATGAGCAGTTTAATATTACAGGTAGGATTAAAGGTATAACACGTAAGGCATGCTAGTGGGTCCTAGACTACCCGGACATGACATAATAGTAGCTACGCACGGACTCTCGTCACCTCATGCGTACGTAGCCCCGAAGATAATAGCATGTATCGAATTAATTCACCTAGGGGGACGATTCCCCCTAACAAAGTTAGAAAGGAGACTTACCTCGCTCCGAAATTCCCACACCGGCTTCCAAGCCCCTCCGATGACCCCAACGGACGCACAACGCTCCGAAACTACCACATAATGGCAAGCAATGAAAATTCATCTGAATACTCACAACAAATTCAGATTACATACTTTCCCAACCCTGCTGGGAGAAAAGACCAAAATGCCCTCGGGCCCACGTGCCCGAAAATCCGAAATTCTTGAATATATATGCTACCCATAGCTCTACTAGTTCAATCATGCAATTTACTCTACATCTCATACTCAAATTTGTGGCTAAATTCCAAATTTACATTTTCTAGATTTCTTCAAAAATTTCCCAAATTCCTCCCTTCGCACATGCGGTCCAGTAGCCGCTCCTGCGACTCCGCACCTGCGGAAATTCCATCGCAGGTGCGGCTCTGACTCAACCCAGCATATCTCGCTTCTGCGGTCCATATTTCGCACATACGCTTCCGCAGGTGCGACCCATCTTCCGCACCTGGGGCCTCCTTAGCTTCAGCCTAGAACTCGCACCTGCGGTGCCCTTAGCCGCACCTGCGGTCAAAGCCTCGCAGGCGCGATTACACCAGATGACAGCAACCTTCAGCCTTCTCCAACTTCAAATATTGATCCGTCAATCACCCGGAATCCACCCGGGGCCACCGAGACCCCGTCCAATCACACCAACATGTCCCAAAACATGACACGAACTTGCTCGAGTCCTCAAATCACATAAAACAACTCTGAAATCGTGAATCGCACCCAAATCCAATTCTTTAAGAACTTAGAATTTCAAACTTCTACATCCAACGCCGAAACCTATCAAATCACACCCGATTGACCTCAAATTTTGCACACAAGTCATATTCAACATTACGGACCTGCTCCAACTTCCGGAATCGCATTCCGACCTCGATATCAAAACTTCCACTTCCGGTCGGATTTCTCTAAAACCTTCAAATTTCTATCTTTAGCCAAATGACCCCAAAATGACCTACGGTCATCCAAATTCACTTCCAATCGCGCTCCCAATTCCAGAATCACCATGCGGAGCTATTCCCAGACTCGGAATCCCAAACGGACATCAACCTCACTGATATGCACTTCAAGCCCAAATTCATGAAATCCTTCTAAAATTCTAAGTTCCACAATATACGCTGAAACGCTCCCAGGTGCTCCAAAACCCGATCCGAACATACGCCCAAGTCCGAAATCTTCATACAAACCTGCTGGAACCTTCAAATCCTGATTTGGAAACCATTTACTCAAAATTCCAATCTTAGCTGATTTCTCCAACTTAAGGCTTCTGAAATGAGAATTTTCTTTCCAAATAAATTCTAAACTTTCTGAAATTCAATTCCAACCACGCCCACGGGTCATAGTACCTTAATCGAAGTTGCTCACGACTTCAAACCGCTGAATGACGCGCTAGAGCTCAAAACGACCGGTCGGGTTGTTACATTCTCCCCCACTTAAACCGATGTTCGTCCTCGAACTTGCTAAGAACTGCTCTGGAGTTATCTGAAATCACTGCTTAACACCCCGAGCACCTGCCCGTGCTACCACAACCCAGTTGAGCACGATAGCTTGATCACATTTGAAGATTTCTTCTTTTATCCATATAATAAGCTCAGAATTCATTCAAACACCTGAAATTTCTCTGCCAGGCCTAGTTCCAACATATAAACATCGTATCAAATACCACATGATATACCAGAACATGACCGCATATCTTTGCTGAATCAGCACAACGCACTGCATAACTCATCATCTGACCACCATGACGCTCTCCGAACCTTAATAGCCAAGGTCCACGAATCTGATGCTCCCAATGCACCTCATAACAAATATACATACACCCTGCTATAATGCGGACGATACCACCACAACGGAAGAAATGTGCAGAAATTTATAATCAACTGCAGATTTAACAAATCCTTGAATACCTCATCGTGACTAGAATCATCACTTCATTATGAACCTGAATAATGGTATTGTCTCTTTAATATACACTGCACATAACCTCATCGCACTGATCCCTGATCCGATAATCTCGTTTCACCCAGTATGAAGTGCTCAGACAACAAATCACCCCAAATATGGCCAACAGCCTCACATGATACCACATCGTGCCAATAGACCATAACTCGAATGTGATAATAAGAAACGACTCAGGACGGAACTATTCAGCTCACGCAAATAATATGAATTCTTACCAGAAAAATAGGAAATAAAACACAAGAAAATAAATACATATTAACCCTTCTCATCATCACACTGTTGCGGCGTGCAACCAGATCCAAATAACATACCCGTGGCGGCGTGCCACCCGATCCCATCATAAAACTCACATAAAGAAATATACACGGAGCTGAATCGCTCACTATTACAAATTACTGAATATCGATCACAAGCACGCTATGTGCATAATACCATCCTGGGGAGACTGATAAAGCCGTAGGCTATATAACTCAAGCACAATTGAGGTGTGATATATATATACACTCTAGATCTCAAGAGTTATCCTGCTCACATAACATCCCCACTACGCGGGACCTCAACACATAGGAAATTATCAAGTTGTTTCACAACTCGCACAGCACAATCACAATAACACATGAATTTGACGAAGACGGAACAACACTCGTTGTTCTAATACCTTTCCATGAAAAGCGCTCTACTGAAGGAACATGCCCAGGCTCATACGGAGTCCAAAATCATATTAAAATCCATCCACAAACATCGAGCCACCTTGCTGGCACCAACTAAGCTAATAGCTTTTGCCTGAGTTCATATTAACCCACCTTCTATCATAGTACACGAGAGCAACCATCATCACCGGGACTAACACCCCATAATCCATAATCAACTGAACTGAACACCTTCCAAGCGTAAATTCTCAATTAAGCAATATTGCACTTCTTTATACTCAGTCTGAATCTGAAATCCATCAAGTGACTACATGTCACACTTTATACAATCTTTTCGCGGTCATGTTTCCACGACCTTCCACACAAGGCAACAAGTCTGCCCGTCCATAATACCGACCACACTAAGGCCGCAAAACACATCAAGAACCCACGACCAGGGTACAAAGCCTCTTTCACCGAATATCAATCTCAGGTGACACTGAAGATAACACCATCTTACTCTGAACTTTCAAATCAATTTTTCTTGCTCTTCCGAGCTCATGACATCCTTATAAACACCGGACCTCAATTTCGATTCTTACTCCCAGTTACATACTGCTTCCCGCACCTAACATACCAACATGAGGTGGCGCCAAAATTCCATCATAACTTCCGAACCACCAATAGGGTGAACACTTCATCATATAGAAACTTTTACTTGACTCAATTCAAGAGTACCATCTCAACACACGAGTGAATTCCCATTATCACCCAATCATGCAAATCCTTAAGTAGTAGTCCATACCACCATAACCCTTCCGGGGTCCGCCTACACCTGACGGCTATAGCACTCAAATGCTGCCACATGAGATCCATTACAACGGCCGACAAGCCTCGCACACACGCCGGCACCAACCACATGCATAACTAAATCACATCAAAGGAACTGATCACTGCTACAATGTGCCATTTCAACCATGGCTTAATCAATCTATCTTCTTTTAATCATCTTCAATAGCCTCAGAAATAATAACAACTTCCTTCAACCCATAGCAAACTCAACCCTCACTCATCCCGAGTGACCTTGATTCACGAGACTATGCTGCCCAAATCCCGCAACCCGTCTCATACCCTTCTGATAATCCTTCTACAATCCGGAGTTTATTTCTCTAACTCCTCCGATGTTATCCCGCGTGCTGAAACACATTATAGAACATTCCATCCTTCTCAGAAATTACTCTACAAAAGCTCGACTCTCGATCATACTGCTGCCTGAAACCCTTAACGCCGCATTCTTAACTTTTGAACTCACTAGGACCGCTATTGAGAGTCACCCACTCCGACGGGCCCCGAATACAATCAACTCTAGGGCTCTCCTAGCACAGGAACACCCTTTTCAATGAAACACGTGACTGAGTCACTAACCTTACAACTCGCCCATGCCTTAAGCATAAGTTCTGAATCTTCCAAGCCCAACACTGGCCCGACAGGGCCAACTTTTGCACATATTCATCAAATCCCACGCACAATTACCATCTTACAACTTTCCCTTAGCTGAAATAACTTGCCGACACACTAACAATCCGCGACCCTATGCAAAGACAACCCTACGACCCAACTGCAGATGGTGGGACTCCCCCACTTTGCGACTGCTCGACTTTCACTTCTTACACCTTGCCTCTTAGAAATGGAACCACCGCCTAGCCTTACTTCAGGACCGTTCTCTGTAGCTCTCAAACCAGCGGATCACCACGACTTCACGCTCTCCGAAGATCATCTTTCTCTAATTGCCTTCATTAACAACACTTATCCGGTACTGAACCACCGCACCTCATGATCCCTACCAACTGCATTCTTCAACACTTCTTCTCGATACTCTGACCCCACGCAATCGAAGAAACCATAGCACCGACAAATTAACACATTCCATTTGATAAATGACGACGATGACACGTCACAGGTGCATATCCCATCTCACTTGAAGACACCAAGTCTTACTACCTTATCAACCCCAAACCGGACCATTCATAACCCAAATGCCATTCCTCTACCGGCACAAAAGCACTGAAATCTCGAAATCACACTCTGAGAAGACCTCCCTTCAAACCATTCATCTCTCCCAGCATACGGGAAAACGTTCTATCATCATATCGACACCGCGCGACAATCAATTGCAAACATCATCACTACCCGAGCACAGCCTTAAGGCTCCCAGAAACACAGCTACTGAGCTGAAATAACATATTACCCTTTTGCAGGGCCATAACAACAGCCACGACCAATTACACATAGAATCATCTCGGATTACATTTGTAGCACCATTTCCATTCCTCAAATTCATGATCCATAGAAAGCGCTTCGCAACGCGTAAGATTGAGTAGCAATGAACATAGGCATAAGCCTCGAAGGAATCAACTCACACGATGAAGAATCAAGAAGGGAAGTACTCCTAACAGCCCTGTAGCCTCTCGAAGATAAGTACAGATGTCTCTATACCGATCCGTGAGACTCTACTAGACTTGCTCAGGACTCGTGAGACCTACGCAAACCTAGAGCTCTAATACCATGTTGTCACGACCCAAAATCCCTAAGGTCGTGATGGTGCCGGACATCCATGTCAGGCAAGCCAACTCATCCATTAATTGAAACAACTTTCCGGTTTTAAAACATTTCTTTTTCCTAAATTTCATATTAACCAAATAAAAGTCTGTTAATTAAAAAAATATGGCTTAAAGATTACATTTAAGCAATTATATCCCAACACATATCCCAGAACTCGGTGTCACAAGTGCATGAGCAATTTCTAAGAATTTATACAATCATTACAAAGCCTGTCCGAAAAACAACTGGACAAGGAAATTTAAAATGAAATAAATACTGTATGAAGGTGACTCTTTCTGCTGCGGATCGCCTCCGGATGATGCAGCTCTCCTAAGTCTCTGAATCCTCCACATTGCTATAAAAGTACCTGTGCAATAAAATGCACAGCAAGTGTAGCATGAATACAAAAACAACGTGTACTCAATAAGTCGCCCACCTAACCTCAGAGAGGTAGTGACGAGAGGTCGAATTTGACATTCACTAGGGTCCAACAATATAATATATGACAGAATATGGTGAAATACAGTAGACATGTAAGACAGTGAGCGGTGAATACATATCAAGTACAAAAATCCAGGTAACTACCAAGAATAAACAACAAAGTACACTTTCCTTTTTCCCAGATACATGTCAGGCCAATATCAATAAAACCGTACCAAATAGTCATGCACACACAAGGATAAGACAACTGGCTGGAGTCGAAGGAATATCTAATCACTGAATAGGCGTAAAGCTTCCCCCGCTCGCGAATCATACCTGCGACTCGGGTGCTGACATATTTATACCAAATTACCATAAAGCTTCCCTCGATCGCAAATCATACCTGCGATTCGAATGTTGACACATTTATACTGAATATTATAAAGCTTCCCCCGCTCGCGAATCATACCTGCAACTCAGGTGCTGACACATTTATACCAAATTACCATAAAGCTTCCCTCGATCGTGAATCATACCTGCGATTCGAGTGCTGACACACTTATACTGAATATTATAAAGCTTCCCCCACTCGCGAATCATACCTGCGACTCGGGTGCTGACACATTTATACCAAATTACCATAAAGCTTCCCTCAATCGCGAATCATACCTCTAATTCGAGTGCTGACACACTTATACTGAATATTATAAAGCTTTCCCCGCTCGCGAATCATACCTGCGACTCGGGTGCTGACACATTTCCACACATTAAATCCGTATTTTATCAAGAAAATAGTTTTCTCAGGAAAGTGGAAAAATCCTTATTAAAAGAAACATGAAATATAGGTTTTGAAATCATTTGTTTTTGAAATTCATTTTTCAAGTTTAATGACATTCCACAATACAACCTAGTCCAGGTACACAAATATCCATAGAGAGATAAATTCTCTTTTTAGAAGATAAACAAGATGAACTCTAGCTTTCTTTTATATATTCAATTACGTCTTCGATTATATTAGCAGTTTAATATTATAGGCAGGATTACAGGTATAACACGTAAGGCATGCTAGTGGGTCCTAGACTACCCGGACATGACATAATAGTAGCTACGCACGAACTCCCGTCACCTCGTGCGTACGTAGCCCCCGAAGATAATATCATGTATCGAATTAATTCACCTAGGGGGACGATTCCCCCTCACAAAGTTAGAAAGAAGACTTACCTCGCTCCAAAATTCCCACACCGGCTTCCAAGCTCCTCCGATGACCCCAACGGATGCACAACGCTCCGAAACTACCACATAATGGAAAGCAATGAAAATTCATCCTAATACTCACAAAAAATTCAGATTATATACTTTCCCAACCCCGCTCGGAGAAAATACCAAAATGCCCTCAGGCCGACGTGCCCGGAAATCTGAAATTCTTGAAGATACATGCTACCCATAGCTCTACTAGTTCAATCATGAAATTTACTCTACATCCCATACTCAAATTCGTGGCTAAATTCCAAATTTACATTTTTTAGGTTTCTTCAAAAATTTTCCAAATTCCTATCAATTTCCATGCCTAAATCCATGCATATAATCTTGTATTTATTCAACAAACGGAAGGAATTTACTTACCTTGATGCCTGACGAAAACCCCCTTGAATGCTCTCCAAAAAATCGCCCATGACAATGAAAAATGGGTGAGAAATGACATAAACCCGTCTTCAAAACATTCTGCCTAGGCCTCCCTTCGCTCCTGCAGTCCAGTAGCCGCTCCTGCGGCTCCGCACTTGTGGAAATTCCATCGCAGGTGCGGCTTAGACTCAACCCAGCATTTCTCGCTTCTGCGGTCCATACTTCGCACCTATATTTCCGCAGGTGCGACCCATCTTCCGCACCTGCGGCCTCCTCGGCTTCAGCCCAGAACTCGCACTTGCGGTGCCCTTAGCCGCACCTGCGGTCAAAGACTCGCAGGTGCGATTACACCAGATGACAGCAACCTTCAGCCTTCTCTAACTTCAAATATTGATCCGTCAAGTCCAATCACACCAACCTGTCCCAAAACATGACACGGACTTGCTCGAGCCCTCAAATCACATCAAACAACGACGAAATCACGAATCGCACCCAAATCCAATTCTTTAAGAACTTAGAATTTCAAACTTCTACATCCGACACCAAAACCTATCAAATCACACCCGATTGACCTCAAATTTTGCATACAAGTCATATTCAACATTACGGACCTGCTCCAACTTCCGGAATCGCATTCTGACCTCGATATCAAAACTTCCATTTCCGGACGGATTTCTCTAAAACCTTCAAATTTCTATCTTTAGCCAAATGACCCCAAAATGACCTATGGTCATCCAAATTCACTTCCGATCGCGCTCCCAATTCCAGAATCACCATACGGAGCTATTCCCAGACTCGGAATCCCAAACGGACATCAACCTCACTGATATGCACTTCAAGCCCAAAATCATGAAATCCTTCTAAAATGCTAACTTCCACAATATACGCTGAAACGCTCCCGGGTTATCCAAAACCCGATCCGAACATACTCCCAAGTTTGAAATCTTCATACGAACCTGCTGGAACCTTCAAATCCTGATTCAGAGACCGTTTACCCAAAATTCCAATCTTAGCTGATTTCTCCAACTTAAGGCTTCTGAAATGAGAATTTTCTTTCCAAATAAATTCCAAACTTTCTGAAACTCAATTCCGATCATGCCCACGGGTCATAGTACCTGAAACGAAGCTGCTCGCGACTTCAAACCGCTGAACGACGCGCTAGATCTCAAAACGACCGGTCAGGTCATTACATTTATGCTCAAAGATTCATAATTTCCCTATTTAAATGGTTACCCAACCTAGTTTGCAAGATTTCTAAAATTCACTCTGGGCCCACATGCTCGGATTCTGGAAATTTTTAAGGGAAATTGTTACCCATAACCTAAGGATCAATAATATATGATTTTTACTAGATTTCATAACATATTTTGTGGTTAAATCCTATTTTTATCAAAACCCTAGGTTTTACTCTAAACCCATAATTTTGACTAATATTTGTGTGTTAATCTATCCGAAAACTAAGTAATAAACTCACATTAAGTAGGAAATACATTACCTCAAGGTGCTAAGTCGAAATATCTGCTTTGGGAGCTCCTAAATCGCCCAAGGTTGTGATAAATGCCCTCAAATATGCCTAAGTCTCGATTTTAAAATGACCTCACAGCCTCCAGTGATTTCGCACCTGCGGCGAGTGGACCGCACCTGCGATCTCGCTTCTGCGAATCAAGGTCTGCATCTACGAAAAGGGAGGGGCTGCTAGGGATCGAACCTCCGGTGTCACGACCCCAAAACACCAGACCATGATGGTGCATGTCGTCGAATCAGGCAAGCCACACATTTTGTTTTGGTTTAAAGTTGTTTTCAGAAAAAAAAAATCATTAATTTAGTAGCAAAAATATCATTACAAATCCATTTAAAAGTTTATCATCATTAAAACATAAATAAAAACCAATCCCATAACTAGTGTCACCGAGTCATGAGCTACTATAAAATAAAATGTCGAAATACAAGGTTGACATAATACTGTTTGAAATAATAAAAGGCGATAGGAAGGTAAAGAAGGAGAAAAAGAGGCTGCGATCGCTAGCTGCTACCTCGAAAACTCCAAAAGAAACTGTGACACCTAATCAGCAACCACTACCGGGTCCCGATATACCTGGATCTGCACACAAGGTGCAGGGGGTAACGTGAGTACACCAACTCAGAATTAACAAACCCAAACTACGGGCTGAGAGGTAGTGACGGACTAAACCTCAATAATTTTAATGAAAACAGTACACAAAATTTAGGCATGTTCACAGTTTTAACAGATAATGAAAACAGAATATGATCGATATGATAAGTAACCCGGGTATATCTTCGTACTCTACATGTTAATGCATCAACAGTGTGGAAATGCACCTAGTGCTTACAAATATCACATCAAATTCCACTCAGTACTGTACATGGCTCTCAGGCCTAGGGAAGATCCATCCCGGATAGTACACAAACACCGGTGACTGTAGTCACTCAGTACTGAGGAAAAAGGCCGATCCAGCCTCACGGAAAAGATCCATCTCCGGAACACAACACTCGGACAAGATCCATGTCCAAGGATGATCCATCCCTCACATATCATCAACTTCGGACAAGATCCATGACCAGGGAAGATCCATCCCTCAATATCAATGCGCTCAATGGGGGTGTAAAGTGTAACGACCCGACCGGTCATTTTGAGCTCTAGTGTGTCGTTCAGCAGTTTGAAGTCTTGTCCTTTTCAGGTATTATGACTCGTGGGCGTGGTCGGAGTTGAATTTCGGGAAGTTCGGAGTCAAATTGGAAAGAAAATTCTCATTTCAGAAGCCTTAAAGTTGGAGAAATTGAGAATTTTGAGTAAACGACCTCCAAATCAGGATTTGAAGGTTCTTGCAGGTTCGTATGATAATTTCAGACTTGGGCGTATGTCCAGATCGGGCTTTGGATAACACGGGAGTGTTTGGGTGTATATCGTGGAAGTTAGCATTTTTGAAGAAATTTCCTAAGTTTGGCTTGAAGTGCATTTCAGTGATATTGATGTCCGTTTGTCCGAGCCTGGGAATAGCTCCGTATGGTGATTATGGATTTGGGAGCGCGATCGGAAGTGAATTCGGATGTCCGTAGGTCATTTTGAAGTCATTTGGCTAAAGATAGAAATTTGAAGATTTTTGAGAAATCCGACCGGAAGTGAAAATTTTGATATCGGGGTCGGAATGTGATTCCAGAAGTTGGAGCAAGTCCATAATGTCAAATATGACTTGTGTGCAAAATTTGAGGTCAATCTGGCGTGATTTGATAGGTTTCGGCATCGAATGTGGAAGTTTGAAATTTCAAAGTTCATGAAGTTTGAATTTTAGTGTGATTCGTGATTTCGGCATTGTTCAATGTGATTTTAATCCTCAAGCAAGCCCGTGGGATGTTATGGGACTAAGTCGTGTGATTGGACAGGGTCCCGGGGGCCTCGGGTGTGTTTCGGGGTGGTTTCGGGTCATTTTTGAATGATTTGCTGCTGTTGTTTGCTGGTGCATCTGGTGTGCAATGAGATCGCGAAGAAGGAAATTGGAGGGAGCTGGAAAAGGCTTGTGCAATCGCAGGCATGCTTGTGCGAACGCACAGAAGGATTCAAAGGGGCAGCAAGTTTGGCCTATGCGATCGCAAAGGCCTTCATGCGATCGCATAAAGGGGTAGTGTTGGGCAGTGTTTTATGTTAAAGGGTTATTTTCATCAAGCGTCAATAGGTAAGTGATTCTTTCTCATCTCAAGTTAAATACAAGGTATATGCATGGAGTAAAACATAAAAATTGTGGGAAAATTGGGAATTTTGAAGAAAACCTATAAATTTGATATTTTGGATTTTAGCCATGAATTGAGCATGAATATTTGAGTAAATTGTATATTTGAACTAGTAAAGCTATGGTTAGAGTTTATCTTCGAGAAATTTAGGAATCCGGGCACGTGGGCTCGAGGGAATTTTGGTCAATTCATTGAGCGGAGTTGGGAAATTATATAATTTGAATTTGTTACGAGTATTAGAGTGAATTTTCATTGCTTTGCCCATTATTTGGTAGTTTTGGGATGTTGTGCATCCATTGGAGTCGTCAAAAGGGCTTGGAAGCCTGTTATGGAATTTCGGAGCGAGGTAAGTCTCCTTTCTAACTTTGTGAGGGGGAATTTTCCCCCTAGGTGAACTAATTAAATATGTGCTATTATCTTCGGGGGCTACGTACGCACGAGGTGATGGGAGTCCGTGCGTAGCTACTATTATGGTAATGTTCGGTTAGTTTAGGACCCACTAGCATGCCTTACTTGTGTACTTGTGATCTTTCCAATAATATTAGACCGCTAATATGATCGAAATAGTAATTGAATACCTAAGAAGACCAGAGTTCATTTTCTTAATCATCTAGAAAGAGAATTGATTCCTCCGTGGATCATTGTATTCCTGATAAGGTTATATTATTGAATATTATTAACCTTGGCAAATGAGTTTCAAAACAGATATTTAAATGCTATTTTTCATGTTCCTTTAAGAGGATTTTTATCATTTCCTGAGAATCTGTTTTCTTGATAAAATGCGGATTTATTATGTGAATACGTGTACATATAAGCACCTGAGTCGCAGGTATGATTCGCGAGCAGTTTAGCCTTATTATTATTATGTTGACCGCGTCGCATGATTGATTTGCGAGCGGGGAAAATAGATGCATCTATGGTTCGAGTCGTTCGACCCTCGGCAGTGCACAGTTTATGTTAATGTTGGTTCGGTCCGTCGACCCTCGACGTTGCTTGCGCATGATATTTACTGCGTATTTGTTGTGATTTATACATGTTTATAGGCCTAAGGAAGTTTTAAATGGCCAGTTATGAGGAAGGAGAATTGATGTGTAAAATGTGAAATAAGTCTAATGTTTCTTATCCTGGATTATGATTTAAATTGTCAACTGAAATGACGAAGAATTAAAGTGTTAAATGTGGAAGAAGTTGATATTATTTATCCCCGATCTTAATAAATTGTCTATGACATTCATGCTTAATGTCTCACTTGAATATACTAAATTGACCTCTAGCAAGTGTCTAATTCGACCTCTCGTCACTACCTCTCTGAGGTTAGGCGGGCGACTTACTGGGTACTCGTTATTTTCGTACTCATGCTACATTTGTTGTGCATTTTTATTGCATAGGTACTTTCATAGCGATTGTGGCTGGTTTGGAGACTTAGGCGAGCTGCATCATCCGGAAGCGATCCGCAGCTGACAGAGTCTCTCTCGTATTGTATTCATTTTATTTTAATTTCCTTGTCCAATTGTATTTCGGACAAGCTTGTAGAAACTGTAAAATTCTTAGAATTTGCTCATGCACTTGTGACACCGGGTTCTGGGATGTGTTTGGCAAGCATTTTATAAAAAATGGAATATTAAACTGTCGTATTTACTTAGAGAATTTTATTCAATTATCATGTAATAAAGTGAAAGGTAATGATTTCAAAAATGCTAAAACAGGAAATTTAACTTAACCATTAATGATTGGCTTGCCTAACAGTAGTGTCCGGCGCCATCATGACCTTGTGGATTTTGGGTCGTGACATAAAGACTCCGGAGGGGCTCCTATTAGCCCAAGCGCTATATCAAGCCAACGGAGGCATGATCAGAGTATCGTTGCGGTGTGCAGTCTGATCTCATAATTGTCTCAATGACAGGCTTTTGGCCTCACTCAGTCATTACTCTCCAGTCTCGCTCACATGGGCTCACAGATGCATGAACTAGCCCGAAACAATGATAAATATATAAAATCAACAATTACCGAGACTGAGGCATCAAATGATATGCTATGACAGGACTGAGTATACAAAATCAAATAAACACATAAGGAGACAGCAATATACGACCACTAGGGTCTCCGCATTTTCGGCATGAAGCCCTAGCATTTGACTTACTATGATTTCTAGCATGTTCACATTAACCACATCAATAAAAGTGCGTTATCAATCCGAAATAGCTACTAGACGGTGCCATGGGATGGGCCAGGCCACAAATCACTCGGTGCACGCCTGCACGCCCATCACTTGGCATGTGCGTCACCTTAATTATAGTCATATATCATATAGTTCGGGGTTTCGAACCCTCAGAACCAAGTTTGGAAACGTTACTTACCTCAAACCAGCTTAAATCCTAGCCCACAATGCCTTTGCCTCTAGATTCGGCCTCTGATTGCTTCAAATCTAGCCAAAAATTAGATTTATATCATTAATATATGCTAAGGAACGAAGCCCACTCGAAAATTATCAAATTACATCAAAAATCCTGAAATTGGCCAAACCCGGCCCTCGAGCCCATGTCTCGGAATTCGATAAAAATAAAAAAAAACTAGAATCCTTATTCCCCCACGAGTCTACCCATACCAAATTCATAAAAATACGACCTCAATTGCCCATTCAAATCCCCAAAAGAATCCCCAAACTTTTCTCCCATTTCCCCCCAATTCCCACTCTAATTTCTCAAATTAAATGTTGAAAATCAAGACTACATCATGGAATTAACCCAAATGTGAGTCAAGAATACTTACCCCAATTACTCTACTGAAAATCTCCTCAAATATCACATTCTCCCGATCTCTCTAATGGGTTTTTGAAAATATGGACTACACCCTCGTTTTTGGATATAAAACCTTCTGCCCAGGTACATTACTCACTGCGATCACGGAAATAGGCACGCGATCACGAAGAACAAAAAATGACACTGCCCAAATTAGCAGCATAATACCATTCGCGATCGCGTTGCTCACTGCTGACTCCCTTACGCAAATGCGGAACTAACCTCGTGAATGCGAAGAGGAAACCATCCTGCCTCAGCTCAGACCCAACACTACGCGATCGCATGATCCCCTATGAGAATTCGATGCTCCACTGCCTCACCCTATGCGAGTGCAGACCCATGTCCGCGAACGCGAAGAAGAAACAAACAGCCTCAGACCTTCCCTTACGCGATCGCATCCTTCACACTGCGATCGCGATGAAGGGCAGAGACACCAGATGAAGAAACACACTAGCACTGAAATCATGGAGAAATATAGCCCGAAATCAATCTGAAACACGCCCGAGGCCTTCGGGACCTCAACCAATAGTAGCAGAAAGTCATAAATGATCACCTGAACTTAGTCGAACCCTCGGAACACCCAAAATAACATCGAAACACCAAATCAACCCATGATTCAAGCCTAAGGATTTTTAAAACTTCCGAAATTCACCAACGATGTCGAAACTAACCGAACCTCGTCCGAATGACCTAAAAATTTGCACACGCATCCAAAATGACACTACGAATCTGCTCCAACTTTCAGAATTCCATTCTGACCCCGATAGCTAATTTTCCATTGCCGACCGGAAAGCGCCAAAAACTCAATTTCGCCAGTTCACGCCTAATTCTACTCCGGACCTCCGAAAAAATTCTGAACACACTCCTAAGTCCCAAATCACCTAATGAAGCTATTTGAGCTATAAAAACCATATTCCGAGGTCATTTACCTATAAGTCAACTTCCGGTTGACTTTTTTCTAACTGTAAAGCCATTTTAAGAGACTAAGTGTCTCATTTCTCTCCACAATCACTCCGAACCCGAACCAACCGACCCAACACAAAATAAATAGGCTAAGCAACACATGATAAAGCAGAAAAAGGGAAAACGGGGCTAAACTCTCGGAACGACCGATCGGGTCGTTACATTTTCCCCCACTTAAACATATGTTCATCCTCGAACGTGCCCAGAGTTGTTCCAAAATTGCTGTGTAACCTACCATGCACATACCTGGGGATGATCCCACATCACCCTATCCCATATAGGTCCAATAGTACAACACTGTTGAAATTTCGAGATCCAACCTGACCCATAAACCTTAGAACTAAATTTCCACTTCTGAAATAATTTACAAGATCAAAATTTCACAACTGTAAACTGAATAAGTCTGAACACGCTGTATCAAGCCATATCTGTAACCCAAGATGTAATCACATAATATACTGCATGACTTAAACACTCATAGCGATAACTCCTAATCACAATAGCTGCTCAAAACAACCCAATATCGGTACATAACCTCTTATCAAGCAATTCCTCACTCTAACACTTTCATATACTGTCGATGATGAAAGAAACACGTAGAAACTAGCAACCATTCGTCCGATCAGCCAGTCATGGATCTCCCCCTTTCTCCGACAGGAACTATAGCAGATTTCTATGCCAACTTCCGATAGCATCGTTCCAACCATGTTGTAGTCAACTCTGGTAGTATTCATTCTAGGCCCAATGACCTCTTCTCATCCAAAACGACCACCTTATGACATGACGCATCAATAAAATCCAAGGCCATAACATGTGCAACTCGTGCACTCAATAGCAACATCCCACGAACTCGAATCATAGAAAAGATTCACACGAGGGGCTATCCTGCCATTAACAATTACCATCACAACACCATGCTAAGATCCTGGCACACATTGTAAAATCAAAACACACGAATCTGACACCAAGGATCATACCTCCACATAACTCCGCTACAATGCGTGATCCCATCCAAACGCTGGTCCATATGAAATTATTCAAGCCACCTTGCTCAAAATCAATAACCATACGCAATTCGGCATCAAGTACTCTAAGTGCATTGCCATAACCACGGGGTTATCGGACGATACCATGCCACACGAATTAGAAAGAACATAACCAATACGTCTCAATACCGCAATACCCAATTACTTACCTTACTCAAATCCCTCTATAAAGTCCAAATAAATACGCACCATATGTGCATATAACCAACAATCACCACTCCTCGCAACACCGAAGGGTAACTCATAGATCACTCCAGAATATGAATAAACTCAATGACAATCGAATGTACATCCCTCAACAATAGCAATTCGGAGTCAACAATTCTGACCCGGTGCAGAACACACACCCATATTGGGCATACCAATAACCCTAAATCAACTCTGGTCACCCACAACAGATAGATAACTCTCCGAAGGTTCACAATGACTGAATCATGGCACTTACTAACATCTGACTAGCTTTGCTCGCATCCTCACGGTCCACAACCACAAAATAATTTATTTATGAGAATTCTCAGTCTCGAAGTCCATGAAGCGCACAAATTACGATATTTGATCCCAACTCCACCGCTCGAATATATAACACATCCCTAATACTCAATCATTCCACGAGGAATACCCCTATAATTCTTCCGTATCACCAAGCAACCTTGAATATCAGCAGTCGATCCAACAAGAGAGCGTCGCAATACCAATGAAGCACCCTTAACTCCACACATTTCCCTTTCTAAAATGTATACCCTCATCAAGCCACCCAATAGTGATATCATCTACCTAGTCATCTAAAACTGCCAATGCTGCCTAAGAATTTTTTACCTTCCTTCCAGAACTGAATCGTGACCTCACATATGCAAATCTCAACTCTACACAATATACCGCATACGCCATGTCATCCTATGATAAATATGAGAACTTCACGATCCCTTCTGAGCCACAAGCCACTACGTACCCAACTAGCCAAGAGCTTTCCATTTGATCCCATTTAGAATCGAAATCACTATACATCACTTCCACCTCACGTCAGTAGAAAATATACATCTCTAACCGTGGTAGAAACCATCAGGAACTATCCGAATCCCATTTGTACAACACCAAACCGTCAGGACTGAATCCTTCTAACTCAACCAAGCTACGCAGGTCACCAAAACCCAAGAGCATTGCTAAGAAACACCTATAAAAACTCATTGCCTCATAAACACCCAAAGAACTAATCATATCCCTTACCATGTTGATCCGACCTACTACAAAGTTGTCCTATTTATCCAAGTTCCTTCTGACTTACCTTCAAATTGATACTTCTCCTTGCCATAATACCGCAATTCTCAACCTAGACTTACCACACGAGACCCAAGCATAAGACCGTACCGTCTAAGGCTCGTAATTCGCTGAATAATCTCTCAAATATCCCCAAAAGTACCACATTCAAAATACTTACCCCGAAGAGACTTCCTACGAATCTAAAGCAATTGCCTTCACTTTCTTGATACTGATATGTAGAATCCATGATAATGTAGAAATGCCACAAGTCTTGACACCCTCTAACGTAAATCTCAGTTCTAGCCAAATACACACCTTGAAGATTCCCAATTGTCACGTATAACCTTGAATCCATCTGAACCATTCTCGAGAGTCATCCACTCTACACAAATCTCAATTAAACTGATCAAACGACCTGACCCCATTGGCACACCAACATACTAGGAAGTAACCCACACTTCGAGGCAACCAAGAAAATTCCTACTCTGCACACACTACACCATTTACAGTTACAATTCAATCATTCAATAAAACACATCTACTCATAGAGTACATTACCACCTATATCTAAAAATTTCCATAACTCGAGTTTTCCCAGACTCTACCTCCGCAGGTCATAACTAATTCACCAGTATACCTCGAACTGAACCCAATACCTCGCATAATCTTGCAACCAACTTATCATTAACAGCCTACCCCACTTGGCTCAAAGCCATAGATAAAAACAATCAATAACTCACAATGCCCATACGCTAACACCGCCGCCATATCACAGTGAGATTCAACTAAATCCTTCACAAGCTCATATATAACTCAAACCATTTAACATCTCAAATCATCTGCAATCTCTCATTCACCATTGCAATAGTCGTGTCAACTTCCACAAGCGATTTGAACTCAACTTACAACATATAATATTTACTGGTAACAGAGTACTTGCTATAAAACCACCTAAGGATCACACAACCTAAGGACACCCCGCGGGAGATAACCCTGCCTGCTTAGCCTCAAACTGATATCATCTCTATACCCTTCCAAAAATCATAGCTATCACGCAATCACTATATCCTCATGCATTAAACACAACCAATGCCTATCCTTGAGGCATCAAGATATGCGGTATAAAACTTAAAGCTGATGGCAGAACTAACATTGGAGCTGCAAATCTTGAGCTTCTGGAAGCTCTCTCCACACTCGTCTAACCACCTGGATACCCTCACTGGACACCCCATGTCCCAAGAATGCTACTGATCTGAGCCAAACTTCACACTTGGAGGACTTTGCATAAAGCTTCTCCTCCCTCAATCTCTGCAATACAACTCTCAAAGATTGAGCACGCTCCTCCTGGATACGAGAGTACACCAGGACGTCATCAATGAACACAATAACAAAGGAATCCCAAATACGGCTGAAATACGATGTTCATCAAATGCATGAACGTTGCGGGGCATTGGTCAGCCCAGAAGACATCACCAAAAAATCATAACACAACAGGAAGATCCACTTCCCTCCACGACTAAACTACCTGATAGCTCCTTCAATACACTCACAACTCGAGACCATATTCCAACTCAAGACAGAAGTCAAACACTTAATGGTTCTTGCTACATCTTCAGCCCATTCTTTTCGTCACAGTCAAACAATATGAACACATCTCACCATTGAATCACACTCACCAGATAGTCATCAAGTCACAATAATCCCACCAGTAAGGACACAAACGGACATATAAGTCCCCAAATGCATGTTCTCACACAATCAAAATTTCAACACTCAAGCCACAGACAAAACCCGGCCTCAAGTCCTCTAGACTGGCCCATTATCAACAGGCTAAACTCACGTCTCGCACCTCACCCATGAGAATCACAAGTCGTCGATGCAGAACTGATACCGAGCGCTCACGTACGCATTCGAATACATGGAAGGAATTCAAAGAATTACGCTTTAGGTTGAATTAATAGACGCACGACAAGAATTCAAGAATGTGAGATTTTTTTCTTAAGGGTTCTGCAGCCTCCCGAAGATAAGTACAGACGTCCCCGTACCGATCCGCAAGACTCTACTAAACCTGCTCATGACTCGTGATACCTACATAACCTAGAGCTCTGATACCAACTTATCACGACCCCAAAACACCCGGCCGTGATGGCGCATGTCGTGGAATCAGGCAAGCCACACATTTTGTTTTGGTTTAAAGCTGTTTTCAGAAAACAAAAATCATTAATTTAGTAGCAAAAGTATCATTACAAATCCATTTAAAAGTTTATCATCATTAAAACATAAATAAAAACCAATCCCAGAACTAGTGTCACCGAGTCATGAGCTACTATAAATAAAATGTCAAAATACAAGGTTGACATCATACTGCCTGAAATAATAAAAGGCGATAGGAATGTAAAGAAGGAGAAAACGAGGTTGCGATCGCCAGCTGCTACCTCGAAAACTCCAAAAGAAATTGTGACATCTAATCAGCAACCGCTACCGGGTCCCGATATACCTGGATCTGCACACAAGGTGCAGGGGGTAACGTGAGTACACCAACTCAGAAGTAACGAACCCAAACTACGGGCTGAAAGGTAGTGACTAATTAAACCTCAATAATTGTAATGAAAACAGTACACATAATTTAGGCATGTTCATGGTTTTAACAGATAATGAAAACAGAATATAACTGATATGATAAGTAACCTAGGTATATCGCAGTACTCTACATGCCAATGCATCAACAGTGTGGAAATGCACCTAGTGCTCACAAATCTCACATCGAAGTCCACTCAGTACTGTACATGGCTCTCGGGCCCAGGGAGATCCATCCCAGATAGTACACAAACACCGGTGACCATAGTCACTCAGTAATGAGGAAAAAGGCCGATCCAGCCCCACGGAGAAGATCCATCTCCGGAACACAACACTCGGACAAGATCCATGTCCAGGGATGATCCATCCCTCACATACCATCAACTTAGGACAAGATCCATGCCTAGGGAAGATCCATCCCTCAATATCAATGCGCTCGGGGTGTAAAGACTTCGAAGGGGCTCCTATTAGCCCAAGCTCTATATCAAGCCAACGAAGTCATGATCAGACACTCCGATCTCATAACTGTCTCAATGACAGGTTCTCGGCCTCACTCAGTCATTACTCTCCAGTCTCGCTCACATGGGCTCACAGATGCATGAACTAGCCCGAAACAATGATAAATATATAAAATCAACAATTACCGAGACTGAGGCATGAAATGATATGCTATGACAAGATTGAGTATACAAAATCAAATAAACACATAAGGAGACAGCAATATACGACCACTCGGGTCTCAGCATTTTCGGCGTGAAGCCCTAGCATTTGACTTAGTATGATTTCTAGCATATTCACATTAACCACATCAATGGAAGTGCGGATATCAATCTGAAATAGCTACTAGACGGTGCCATGGGATGGGCCAGGCCAAAAATCACTCGGTGCACGCCCACACGCCTGTCACTTGGCATGTGTGTCACCTTAATTATAATCATATATCATATAGTTCGGGGTTTCGAACCCTCAGAACCAAGTTTGGAAACGTTACTTACCTCAAACAAGCTAAAATCCTAGCCTACAATGCTTTTTCCTTTAGACTCGGCCTCTGATTGCATCAAATCTAGCCAAAAATCAGATTTATATCATTAATATATGCTAAGGAATGAAGCCCACTCGAAAGTTATCAAATTACATCACAAATCCCGAAATAGCCAAACCCGGCCACCGGGCCCACGTCTCAAAATTTGATTTTAAAAAAAAAACTAGAATCCTTATTCCCCCACGAGTCTAGCCATATCAAATTCATCAAAATCCAACCTCAATTGCCCATTCAAATCCCCAAAAGAATCCCCAAATTTTTCTCCCATTTTTTCCTAATTTCCACTCTAATTTCTCAAATTAAATGATGAAAATCAAGACTAAATAATGGAATTAACCCAAATGTTTGAAGAATACTTAACCCAATTACTCCACTGAAAATCTCCTCAAATATCACTTTCTTCCGAGCTCTCTAATGGGTTTTTGAAAGTATGGACTAAACCCTCGTTTTTGGATATAAAACCTTCTGCCCAGGTGCATTACTCTGCGATCGCGGAAATAGGCACTCAATTGCGAAGAACAAAAAATGACATTACCCAAATTACCCCTATGTGATCGTTGTCACAACCCGATTTACCCTCCGAAAGGAATCATGACAGCACCTAGTCTCTACGACTAAGTAAGCCTAATTGCAGAAAAAGATATTAAATAGAAGCAATAAAATAAAGACGGACTAAAGTAAATCTACTAATGAAACATCGCCACTTGGCGCGTAGAAAATACAACTTCCCAAAAACCCAGAATATCACTTTAGTCACAAGCTCTGCCTTAAAATAGCTTTATACAACGTAAGAGAATTTATATGAAAATCTATCTAAGTCTGGAGTGGAAGGTGACTCGAAGGCTCTGCGAACGCGGCAGAATTACCTTTCGGTCTCCTCGAAGCAGCCGCTCGGACCCCTAGCCACGAAATTGAGTGTTGGTACCTGGATCTGCTCACGAAAAATATGTGCAGGAAAGGGCATGAGTACACCATAATTGGTACCCAGTAAGTGCCAAGCCTAACCCCAGTCAAGTAGTGACGAGGTCAGGTTAAGGCTCTACTGGATTTTCATAAGTAAAACAGTGTAAAATAGTACAGAGGAATATAAATTCTAAGGTAAGCAATAGAAACACATAAATCTGAGAAGTAAAACAGCGACAGGGAGCCCTTGGCTCAGTACAAATATCACACGGTGAAATCTTCCGGGATACGTCCTGTAGTTCCAAATGTAAAGATGCAGTACAAGGGAAAGCTCCCGGAATACGTTCGTAGTCCCAATTTAAATATGCAGTACAGGGAAAAGCTCCCAATACATCCGTAGTCCCAATTTAAATATGCAATGCAGGGGGAAAGCTCCCGGAATACGTCCGTAGTCCCAATTTAAATATGCAATACAAAGGAAAAGCTCCCGGAATACGTCCGTAGTCCCAATTTAAATATGCAATGCGAATGAATGTCGGATACGGTATATTTAAAAAGCTCAGGAAAAGAATCACAGACAAGAAAAAGATCAAGACTAACTAACACGGTGCACATTGTATCAAATGGGGAATTTAGATAAACAGGTAGGCATGCTTCTTCCTAATCTACACTATGCAAGTAGCACATTAAACAGTGAAAAAAAGGAGTAAAATGATTTATGGCATGGATAAGAAAAATGGAATTAAGCAACAATGGCCCGTGTACGTACTCGTCACCTCACGTACACGATGCCCATATAACAAATAGTATCAAAACAACCTAAGGGGAAGTCCATAACACAGAGTTAGGCAAGCCACTTACCTCGACTGCGCTACTCAACTCAAAACCATGCTCTTGCCACGAGTACCCGACTCCAAATGGCCCAAATCTACTCAATTCAATTGGATAATGTAAATATAACTTTACGGAATCAATATAACTAATTAGTTCGAAGCTAATACGCGAAGTTTGGAAAATTGCCAAAAAAGTTCCTCGGGCCCACGTCTCGGAATCGGGTAAAAGTTACAAATTCCGGACAATCATTCACTCACGAGTCTAACCATACAAGAATTACTCTAATCGGATATCAAAATCTCGATCAAAACTCGCAAGCTTGGCCTAAGAACTTTATCCAAAATTTCCCTAATTTTCCACCATAAATTCGAAATTAAAGGGTAGATTCAAGTGTATAATCATGGAAATTAGTCTAAACCGAGTATGAATCACTTACCCAAATTGCCCAGGTGAAAATCTCTTCAAAAATCGCACTTTCCCGAGCTCTAAATCGTTTTAAAAATTATGAACTTCAAACCCTCGGATTTTGTATAAACAACCCAGGTATTCCGCGCCTGCGACTCTTGGACCGCACTTGCGGTCCGCACCTGCGGAAAATCCATCGCAGGTGCGAAAACTCACTAACAGGGCTGGGGCCGCATCTGCGGCTCCGAACCTGCGGAACCCAGACTGCACCTGCGAACACTATTGTCCTTGGACAAGACCGCACTTGCGGCTCCCCTTCCGTAGGTGCGAAACACCAGCATCAGCAATGCTTTAGCTAGTTTCCTAAGTCCCAATTCACCCTGTTGATCATCTGAAACATCCCCGAGGCCCCCCGGGACCTCACCAAACTTACCAACCAGTCCTAATACCTTATCCAAACTTAGTCGAGCCTTCAAAACACATCACATAACATCAAAATCACCAATTTTGCATAGATTCAAGCCTAAGAACTTATGAAATTTTCAAAATCTACAACTGATGCCGAAATACATCAAAACTGGTCCGAATGACCTCAAATTTTACACACAGGTCATAAATGACACTACAGACCTACATCCACTCTCGGAATTCCATTCCAACTTTCGCCAATTCAAGCCTAAATCTACTACAGACCTCAAGAACACATTTCGAACACGCTGCTAACCCTGAAATCACCCAATAGAGCTAACGGAGTCGACATAATTCTATTTTGGATCAGTCCTCACACAGTTCCAACTACGGTCCGATTTTTAAAGCTTAAACTTATATATAGGGACTATGTGTCCAAAAACTCTCCGAATTTCGCAACTAATCATTCCGACAAGTCCCATAAGCAGATATAAAAGTAGGGAAAACAGTTATTAGGGGATCAGGGCACTAACTCTCAGAACGACTGACCGGGTCATCACATACCATTCGCGATCGCGTTTCTCACTGTTGACTCCCTTACGCGAACGCGGAACTGACCTCGCAAACGCGAAGAGGCAACCATCCTGCCTTAGCTCAGACCCAACACTACGAGATCGCATGCTCCCCTACGCGAACGCAATGCTCCACTGCCTCACCCTATGCGAACGCAGACCCATGTCCGCGAACGCGAAGAAGAAACAAACAGCCTCATACCTTCCCTTACGCAATCGCATCCTTCACTCCGCGATCGCGATGAAGGCAAGAGACACCAGATGCAGAAACATACCAGCACTGAATCATAGAGAAATATAGCCCGAAATCAATCTGAAACACGCCCGAGGCCTTCGGAACCTCAACCAATAGTACCAGCAAGTCATAAATGATCATCCGAACTTAGTCGAACCCTCGAAACACCCAAAATAACATCGAAACACCAAATCAACCCATGATTCAAGCCTAAGGATTTTTCAAACTTCCGTAATTCACCAATGATGCCGAAACTAACCAAACCTTGTCCGAATGACCTAAAAGTTTGCACACACATCCAAAATGACACTACGAACCTGCTCCAACTTTCGGAATTCCATTCCGACCCCGATAGCTAATTTTTCACTGTCGACTGGAAAGCGCCAAAAACTCAATTTCGCCAGTTCAAGCCTAATTCTAGTCCGGGCCTTCGAAAAGTATTCCGAACACACTCCTAAGTCTCAAATCACCTAATGAAGCTATTCGAGCCATTAAAACCACATTTTGTGGTCATTTACCTATAAGTCAACTTTCAGTTGACTTTTTTTTTCTAACTATAAAGCCATCTTAAGAGACTAAGTGTCTCATTTCTCTCCACAATCACTCCGAACACGAATCAACTGACCCAACACAAAATAAATAGGCTAAGCAACACATGATAAAGCAGAAACAGGGAAAACGGGGCTAAACTCTCGGAACAACCGGTCGGGTCGTTACATGCGGTCCCTCTTCTGCGAAGGAAGGACCGCATATGCGGATCTTGGGCACCCTCTCGATGGCCGCATCTACGGTCTCGCACCTGTGACTGGCCAATCGCAGGTTCGGTCACACCAGACCTGGTGCACCAGCAACTCTTTTAGAGATGAACTTGCCTCGCGCAACCGAATGGCATCCGGGGCCCTCGAGGCCCCGTCCAAACATACCAACAAGTTCTAGATCATAAAACAGAGTCGCTCAAACCTTCGGAACGCCCGAAACAACATTAAATCTAAGAATCATACCCCAAAACCAACTAAATTCAACTTATAAACTTTAAGTTCTTAAATTCACTTCCAACACGTTGAAACGTACTTATACTACTCGGAACGACACCAAATTTTGCGAGCAAGTCATAAATGACACTACGAAACTATTCTCGGTCTCGGAACTCCATTCGGACCTCGATATCACTAAAACACATTCTAAACCTCAATTTTTGAACTTCAAGAATCATATTTCACTATTTGGCGCCGAAACGCCCCCGGATCATCCAAAACCCGTTCCGAACATACGCCCAAGTCCGAATCATCATACGAACCTATTGGAACCTTCAAATCCTGATTTCGAGGTCGTTTACTAAAAATGTTGACTGAAGTCAAACTTGGCCTTTAAAGCCAACCTTAAGGAACTAGGTGTACCAATTCCAACCAAAACTCTTCCAAATCCCGAACCAACCATTCCCGCAAGTCATGAACCAATAAAAGCAAGTACGGATAGTCTTATTTAGGAGCAGGGGATTCTAGAAAGCAAAACAACTGGTCGGGTCGTACACTTAAACCCAATATCATGACCTTATCATTAGGGTGCACCAAGGCCTAAACCTAATGTCTTATCCTCAACCAATGGTATAATAGGCTAAAGCGTGTTGAGACTCACCCTCGAGCATTTAAAAATATTAATGATCACACCACTGTTCATATATTTATTACAATTCAGTAAGCAATATTTGCTTATGAGACGGACGTGTACCACATATATCCAAAGCATAATAGTGTATCAAGGTACGACTATTTAGTGACTTTGATAAAAATTCCATTTCTTAATATAGCGAGTAATACATAGCACCTACTAAATATTATTGCTATACCTTTTAAAATAACAAATAACAGTTAGGTGAAAGTCTCAAGATGTGAATTTATACCTCTGAATCCCATTCAAGTTCATCAAATTTTAGACTAGAAAAGAATTACTTCCCAAAAGAATTATATGCAACAATGCTCGCTTTTGCACAGAGTATGTGAAACTTTAAAATTAATTAAGTTATTACTTCAAGAGGGAATAACTCCTCATAGACTTTATAAAACAAAATAATTTTGGATATACAAAGGCTATTAAGAAGGGATAAATAACCAACCTTTTGATTCTCAAATTTTGACTTACGTGCAAAACAACTTGCATACCAGTAATGTCTAACTTCATGTGGTGGTTAGATTACATTATTTTAGAAATTAAAAAAGAGTACGTATGAATTGATTTTGTATATACGAATCAAAATAGTTTAGTTTGAAAATTGGTTGGAACTTATTTTCAAATCATAAATAAATTCCAGCAGAAGCATACCTGATTATATACCTTTTTTCTTGGTTCCATCAGTCATTTTTTCTCGATTCTCGTAATGTGGTGAATTTAAAACATGGGCTAAAGAAGAACCAAATTTATTTTGAAACGATTAGAGAATCGCGTTGATAACATGTTAAGAAATTTAGCTCAAAGTAACAATATAAAACAAGAAAAAATAAGTTAAGAGATATCTATATATAATAAAATGAGAGGCAGAAGCACATTATTAAGACAAGTGGCATAACCACAAAAAGCCAAGTGACATTATTAAGATAAAATAAACTGCCTTTTTAACTAAAAAATCATTTTAAATTTAGAATTAATTGGTTACTCTATTTGAATTAATAAATATAGATATCTTATAATTAACTATATTTGAAAAATAAAAATATAAAATAATAACTACTCATTCAAATCGGGGAGTAGTTTCAAGTTGGAGTTTTAAAGTTATTTTAAAATTTAAAAAATAATAAGAAAAAAAATTAATAATTAAAACAAAACTACATATTCAAGTTGCGGAATAGTTTCAAGTTGGAATTTTAAAATTATTTTATAATAAAAAAAAATAAAGAAATAAAAAATTGCCAATTCAATTGGGGTGTGGTTTGAATTTGAGATTTTACAATTATTTTAAAACAAAAAAACGGAAATAAAGAAATAAAAAAATTTAATTTAAATTGGAGAGTAGTTTCTTTCTAATATAGTAATTTATATATATATATATATATATATATATATAAAGAGAGAAGTAAATAACTATATGATTCAACCATAAGACGCCAAATATGGATTTTTAGGACAAAACTCTAACAAAGTTGGTGTTTTAAAATTATTTTACATAAAAACAAAATTAAAAAAAAATTGCCAAATCAAAATTGGCAGTAGTTCCAAATTGAAATTTTAAGACAAAATAAATTACCTTTCTAACTAAAAAATCTTATGAATTTTAAATTTTAAATTAATTGGTTACTCTATTTTGGAGTTTCAAAAATATATTAAAATAAAAAAACAAATGAAAAATAAAATTTAGTTTTAATAAAAAATAGAAATATATAAATAAAAGAAATACTCATTCAAATTAAGGAGTAGTTTCAAGTTGGAGCTTTAAAATTATTTTAAAATAAAAAAAAAATAAAGAAATAAAATAACTTTCAATTCAAATGAAAAATACAGGAACTCAAGTGGCATTGTTAAGACAAAATATTTCTCAAGTGTCATTCAACCGGGGAATAGTTTCAAGTTGGAGTTTTAATATTATTTTAAAATTTAAAAACAAAAAATAAGAAAAAATTAAATTAGATACAGTAAATATATATACATATATATAAACAAAACAAAAATTACCTATTCAAGTTGGAGAGTAGTTTTGGTTACTCCATTTCTAACTAAAAAACCTTTGAATTTTAAATTTTTAATTAATTGGTAACTCTATTTAAATTATAAATACAGATATCTTATAATTAGCTATAATAAAAAAGGAAAAAAACATTGCCCATTCAAATTAGGGAGTAGTTTTACGTTGGAGTTTTACAAATATTTTAAAATATTAAAAAACAAAAAAAAATTAGCTATAATAAGAAAAGGACAATATATATAATAAAAAAGGAAAAAAAACTACCTATTCAAATTGGAGTTTTACAAATATTTTAGAAAAATATGAAATTAGCTATAATAGAAAAATAAAAATATATAATAAAAATTATCCATTCAAATTTGGGAGTAGTTTCAAATTGGAGTTTTAAAATTATTTTAAAATAAAAAAAATGAAAAAATAAAGAAACTTTCAATTCAAATGAAAAATACAAAAATATAAAGATATTATTAATGTGTGTATGTGTGTATAATTTAGTAAAAATATTACTTTATGTAAATTTTTAATAAAATACAAAATTTGAAAACTAATCAAATATATATATATTACAGTAGAAAGGAAGGTACGGAGAGAGGGGGATAGAGATAAATTTATAAAATTTAAATTAATTAAAAAATAAAAGATAAATAAATAACACTCAAGAAAATTATCAATAGAACTAAGTACTTGCTAATTCAATAATAAAATAAAAAGGATCAAACAATTTATTTGATTGCCATATAATATGTATCCTTTAATTTTGTATAGATTGTGTTATATTTCTGCACACTATATTAAATAATAAAATATAACTAATATTTATTAAGTTAATATGATATATTAGATCATAATTTTATAAGATTAATATTCTGTCAAATTATCCGCGCATTGCGCAGGTTCTTATACTAATACAGAGAAAGAGAGAAGAGATTCTTATTTATTCCATGTATTCAAGTGTTTTTCAATTGTTTACAATGTGACACCCAAACACTCTATTTATAGGATAACATTGAGCTATTACAAAAGGAAGTCATGAACATCGTATTAACTATTGAGAACATGGGTAAAGATCATGAGGGGGAGGGAGGAGAGGGTAATGGAGGTGTGGGAGTTATAACTATAATGGTGAGAAGTAGTGGGAGATTAATGGAGAAGAGCAGTGAGAGTTATATTTGATTAGTGGACATCCGTATAAATATGTATTTCATAACAGACATTTGTTTGTTGGTTTAGATTTCAGATTTACACTTTTGAACAACGTTTTAGAGGGGATGGAGTTTACAAATTAGAGCGTAATTAATGAGAAGTTAAAAGAGAAATAACTACTTAAAATGAATTGGAAGAGTTTCCAAAATAACTATTCAAAAGTAATTGGAAGAGTTTCTTCTTTCAAGACGACCTATTAAAAAACAAAAAGATATAGGAGAGTAAAAAAAAAAGAGATAAAAGATAAATATCAATCCCGAATGAAGAGAGGTGTAATGTCGGCATTTTCCCCCTCCGTTATATAGATATATAGATTATAGAATAAATATATAGATATAGATTGAGTTAATTAAATTACACTTGTACCATCATGATGTACATATTTCATTATTGGAGGATAATTTAGCTTAATTAAGCATATTAGCATACGAACGACTCAAGTCGGAACGAGTGTAAATTAGCGGGTCAAATGATTTTGTGGTCCATTATAAATTTATTTTTAATTTTATAACTCCATTTCTTTCTTTATAACTATTTTTTACAAGTAAGATATCTGAAAAACACTTTCTTAATTTCTAACTTTATAAAAAGTCATAAAGGCTCGTTTCCTCAAAATAAGCTGGCCTAATAACCTGAAATAATAGTTTAGGGACAAACATTATACTTTAGAAAAGAATATTGGGAGTTGAGAGAAATCTTTCTCGTCCAAAATATATTTCTTCTTCCTCAAGCAGAACAAAAGTAGCAGTGCCGAGGCCTATTTACACTCCCACTTGCCCCTATTACTGCAAATCCTGTTTACTGCTGGAACTTTGCTTTATCATCTTCAAACTCTCGATTGTAAGTGAAAATTTGATTTGCTGATGCAACCGCAAATATAGCTTGTCACAATCTGTTTTGATTTACTTAGGTTTTCCGGTTTTTCCTCAAGAAGAAATTATTCCTTTGTAATTTAACTCTTTTTTTTTTTTTTGTTATATTAACTCAATTTTATGTTCTTTGAAGAAACTAGATTTTGCACATTTTATAGGTAAATCAATTTCTTGTAAATGTGAACAGATAGAGAACGAGAAAACCTACTTCCATCATATCAATTTTATCTTTATAGAAATTAAATTATGAAAAATTTAACCTAGGAACATTCTTCGTTAGATCCCTGCTACATTTTTAATATTTGAAGATGATATTGGATGAAGGGAAGTAGAAAAAAGTGGACTTTTTATTGGTGCTGGACAAAGTTATTGATTTCAGTCAGTCCTTCTACTTTTTGGGCAAATTTGTTGATCATGATTCAAAGTAATGCTTTATAAATTTATAGTATTAACTTAGGAAATTAAGCTAGTGATTTTACTCTCTAGCTTATACTGCTTTTGCTTTGCACATTATCATTTTACAGGGTTATATTGAAGATTAGTCTTTAAACTCAATGGGTGATAGTCAGTACTCTTTCTCACTCACCACTTTCAGGTATAGTTTTATAAGACACACTGTAAGTATTGGATCAATTATATTGTGATATCTGATAGTGTAAACTTGTAATGTGTTATCTTATATAGCCCATCTGGAAAGCTGGTTCAGATTGAACATGCATTGACTGCTGTTGGATCTGGTCAAACTTCATTAGGGATTAAAGGTAACTCAAGCCTAGTTTAAGTGCAAAGTTACTGATATAGTGATAGCTTTGATTATGATTAAATTACTTATAATTATTAATTGGATGACTTGTGCTCCTGTACAGGGGTATTTACTTTAGTGAAGAATGTAGTTGTGTGGTTTTGTATTGTGGGGTCATTATATATATCATTAAAGAGATTCCTTGTGGTTAAAAGTTTCAATCTTCTTTTGTTCTCGTAGCACGATTATATATTGTGTAGTTCTTTTAGTGCTTTAATTTACATGTGTCTAATTGGATGAATGCAGCTGCTAATGGTGTTGTAATTGCTACTGAGAAGAAGTTACCATCCATCTTAGTTGATGAAGCATCTGTAAGTATATATATTCCTTTACACTCTGCCACTGTTGTCTACTTATGAGTGACTGTTCATAGTTAATTATAGTAGCCATAATGACTGTTGATAGTTAACCAAAGATAGAGGTGCTCTTATTTTTCTCTCTGGAGTTGATTCTAGTGCTTTATGTTGATACTGCCTGTTCCTTTTTGTCGACCAAAATTTCCACTGACTGTATTATGTGAATAGACGCATTGTAATTTAGCAAAAGGTTAGGCTTAAATGAAGAATATCGTCTGTTAGTTCCATCTATGAATCCTTGGTCTGATACCCAATTGAGCTTTATCAAGATTGAAAAAAATGTTTTCTTATTAAGTCATTATAATCAGTCTGTTTGAATTTGCGTACGTGTTGAGGATATATAGATTTATCAGTAATGCTTAGTTTACTGCTCTGTAGAGTTATATTCTAAATAATATTCACAAAGGCAGTCACCAAGTTACAACATGCCATACGTGCATTTAAGTTTATAGTCTTTACTGTTAAATTCTTATTTTCTGTGGTTCAATGCTATGTATTACAGTGATGCTATATTATTGAACTTTTATAAGCACTAAGTTTCACAGCTATCGGTGTTTTGAGACTGCATGGAGATCCAACCTTCTTTTTTCTCTTTCTTTACATTCCTTAACGTTTGCCATGTAATGATGTCCTTGTAGTTACGCTATCTATCGCTGACTCTTTGAAATGCACAACAGGTGCAGAAAATACAGGTTTTGACGCCTAATATTGGAGTTGTCTACAGGTACAATCTGTTATATGATAGAGCATAAAACTATGCTGCTGGGGTTGTCTCTTTCTTTAGTTCGTTTAATGATGTCATAGTTTAAGATTCATCTCAATAGAATGGACCTGTATTGATTGACTAAAGAAATAATTCTGGCTGTGCTCTTGGTATGTAAATCACAATGGACCCAGTGAATTACTTTCCTGTTTGCCTAGTCAATTGACCTATAGCAAATTCGTTTTTCTCTCTCTTTTATTTATGAACTCATTAGCAGAGTTTCCTTGAAATAAAAATGCAAATCAAGTTAATTATCCTTAATTTCAAGTGATGAATACATAGATATCTCTCTGTGTGTAGTCACAATAAGAAGCAGCTCCTGGTGAAAAATAAGCGCAGAGGCCCTCATACTGACAGTTTGATGGGGCAAGTGTTTATGTAATTTATCTAAGTAACAAATAAAAGTAGTAGTTCAATCATTCGATCATTCAACTATACCTTAGTCCCAACAGATTGGTTGTATTTCCTTAAAATCATATTTGGTTAAAATAAAGAAGTGAAATGATTGGAATTGATAGCTGTGATGCATTGTCATGGATCTCCATCGAAAGATTCTTTCTTGATCTAACTACTGGATGTGGAACCTGTAGAACTGTTGGAATGAGTATGCTATTTGATAATTTTTAAATAAGATTTTTTTTTTCAACACACAGCAGCACTAAGATAGTGCTGAGATGCTTTACCTAAACGTTAACCAGTTTGCTAGGAATACGCTTTAGTTTTAGAACCATAATCAAGGAAAGATTTTTTTAAGTTGTAGAGAACTTGATTGAAACTTTACTCATAAAGAATTGTGGATTTACATTTTATAAAGCTGAGTTGACTCTGTAAAGAAAAGTTCCTCCTAAATTGTGAAGTGAGAGGATACTAATTTCCTTCATTTATTGCTCCTTACTCAGTATTACAATGATGTTTGAGAAAACACCCGACTAAGAGTAGCTATTCACTAGTACTGATAACTAAAAACTTGTTACACATGGAAGGATGGAAACTATGAGAGCTGATGTTATTCTTTTGCTGTTGGTGCTACCTCTTGTCCTAAATTATCTAAGATGCTTGCTTTGTTTATTATGGTTATTGCATTACCTCCGGCTATTTCTCTAGTACCAATGTTATTTACTTTTTCTTGCAGTGGGATGGGCCCTGATTCTCGAGTTTTGGTTCGGAAAAGTAGAAAGCAGGCTGAGCAATATCACCGACTCTATAAAGTATGAATTGCTTTTATCAAATATCAATGCCATGATTCAAGTGCAGTAATTCCTCAATAATTCAAGTGCAGTAAACTACTTGAAATATTACCACTTTCCTGGTCTGAGATCCAGTTGATACGACTCCTAATTTTTGATTATTTGGGATGCTTCTTCTTCATATTGATAATAGGATATAACGTCATTTTGTAGTCTTACTTTATGGAGGCAGACATTTTTAATTGGATCCCTTTTCCTCTAACCTTCATTGTTATTGTTTCACACGAGAATTATTTAATGTGATTGTTGCTTCAGCATACTTTGTTTCTTCTACATTTGCCTGATTTGTCTATGTGGTGCGTAGGAACCAATCCCTGTCACACAGCTGGTGAGGGAAACTGCTGCTGTCATGCAGGAATTCACCCAATCAGGGTAACCACTGTTTATTCCATATTCCACTTTACAAAGAGGGTCCTATAAAATGTATACTGGTCATATTTCAAATCTTTCAGTTGCCTTGTATTTGTCCTTTGAGGCTATTGTTGCCTTCATTTTCTTGCAGAATCTGGTTGATGGACCTGTAGTTGAAAAGTTAGTATATCCCGTAGAACTTAATCATTTGGCTATTGAGAAATAGAAATTTAAATAGGATGAAATAGTGCTCCCTTATCTGAATATCATGTGAAAATGTTATCTTATGGAGTTGTATTGAATTTATTTCTTCCTCCCCTTCTCTTTCTGAGATTTTCTCATTAAGTCACCTTCCTTTCTTTTCCCATACTGCTTACTTTTTGTTGCTTGGTTTAAAAGTTAAAACTATCAACTGAAAGCAGGCAAAGCCAGATCTTTCTTGAAACTAATCCAGATTCCTAATCTGTATCTATTCATGATTTTCTTTTTGCTGTTCAAGAAAGAGCTCATACTTTGTAGCCTTGTTGGGCTATCCCTTACTTTTATTTTTCTGTTTTCTCCGGTGCAGTGGTGTAAGGCCATTTGGTGTTTCACTCTTGGTTGCTGGATTTGATGACAAGGGTCCCCAACTATATCAGGTATGTTATCTATCTGTGTTGGTGTGATCTCTCAGTATCGTTTTCTGTTCTTGAGGTGTGGCTAATGGTGGTTTATACTTTCGTCAGATGAATCTACATATTTATATAGGTTTTCTCCATGGTGCTTCAATTACTATGGAAAGGGGTTTTTATTCTTTGAAAAGCTTTTTTACTGAGCTGCAGATTTCTCTGTTGCTTGAGAACTCCTTTTATATTCAGTTTAGTTTTCTCATTTTAGGTGGATCCATCTGGTTCCTACTTCTCTTGGAAGGCTTCAGCTATGGGGAAGAATGTCTCTAATGCGAAGACATTTCTCGAGAAAAGGTGAATCATTCTTCAAATTTTGTAACTCCTTTTTTTCTTATTTCTAGTGCTATCTTTTTAACGTTTCAATACTGGTTTGGCAATCGAAATTACTGTCTGATATAATGTATAAATTGCCAGTTTTAGAAGGCTCATCTTGACCAGCTACCTCATGCTTTAGTCCCTTATAATTTTGGTAAAATGAGAGCAATACAATACCTCCTCAGTCCTCAATGGCTAATTCTTCATCCCATCAATGATGGACTGTCTTGATCATTTACATTGCGTCATCTTTGTAGCAACCTGTTATTAACACTCCACACTACTCCTTGCGCTTCCCCTTCTTTTGCCAAAAGTTGGAACACCGCTTATGCGTGGGACATTCTTCACTTCGTGAATATGTCAATGATTTACATCCTGTTCTATTCTATTATCTGGATATGCCAAGGGGTATTACCCAAACCAAGTTATAATTTATAAGTGTAATCATGAAGCCAAACCTCATGGCAACCGAAGGTGGGTGGGGGTGAAAAAGGAGAAATTATGTATTCATGGATGAGTTTAATTGCACTTAATGAATGAGCTAGGACCTAGGAAGAGGGTTGTTGGTAGTGAAACAACTGATTTTGTTTGAAACAAGACACTAGCATAAGGTTTCTGCTCATATTGCTATGTGACAGCAGTTGGCGCTTGCAATTGCCAATTATAGGTCAAACTTTGACATGCCCTTGGAGGATGTTAACCAGTTTTCTCTCCCACAATGTCAAACATTAACATTGTCTCACCAACTACTGAGTGAGTGGGGGTGAAAAAGGAGAAGTTATGTATTCATGGATGAGTTTAATTGCACTTAATGAATGAGCTAGGACCTAGGAAGAGGGTTGTTGGTAATGAAACAACTGATTTTGTTTGAAACAAGACACTAGCATAAGGTTTCTGCTCATATTGCTATGTGACAGCAGTTGGCGCTTGCAATTGGAAATTATAGGTCAAACTTTGACATGCCCTTGGAGGATATTAACCAGTTTTCTCTCCCACAATGTCAAACATTAACATTGTCTCACCAACTACTGAGCCAAGTTGGGGTGCTTCTTGCTCTGTCTAATTATACTGTTGAATTTCTTATTAACATTTAAAATAATGTTCCTGTTCCTCTCAGGTACACGGAGGATATAGAGCTCGATGATGCTGTACACACTGCTATACTGACTCTAAAGGAGGGGTAAGATTAACTTCTTCCTCTATCCAGGAGCTGTGTACTCTTTATCTGAATTGTCCCCTCTGATGGGGCATCTCTTCGACCCTTCTGCTTCTTTTGGAAGAGGAAATGGTTTTGATGTCCGCTATAATTCACTTCATTTAGTTAACAAAAGAATCAAAGCAAGGCTTATCTGTATCTTCATGTCAAATGTATGGTACCAAAATCTATGCATGCAAAACTTCTGAGTCATGACTACTGTCACCATTGCTTGCTTGTTGTGCAGTAATGGTCCTCAGAGCAAAGTATCTTTAACGACGTTTTGTCCCCCATTCCCGATGCCCCAACTGTGTAATAACCTTTTCAATATAATTCTTAATATCAAATAAATCCTTAAGAAATCCTTATTTTTGGTGTTCATCCAGATTCGAGGGACAGATCTCTGGCAAAAACATTGAGATTGGCATTATTGGAACTGACAAAGTATTTAAGTAAGTGTCTTCTTGTCCTTAAAATATAAATCTTGTTCGCTCTTTTATGAGAAATTTAACATTTGTTCACTCTTTTAGCTTGTTGGTTACTAAAACAGTAGTTTGTTTTGTTGCAGAGTTCTCACGCCAGCGGAAATAGATGATTACCTACAAGAAGTGGAATAAATTTTCTTTTCCGCTTAAGGCATTGGAAAAAGTTGTCAGGTTGGAAGCGCAGACGGGGTCATAGCACAACTATTGGATGTTCTTGTTGGCTTGATTATCACTTGACTTTAATCAAACTAGACTTAGTTGTATGTTGGCCATGTTGTGGTTATTTATTGCCTGATGTATGCTCTGAAAAGTTATATGGGTTTTCTTTTCTGAGTTTCTTGAACATACAGATTGTTTGACAGTAGGGAAAAGCATTATATATTATTTGAGCAACCCTCTTGACGTCAGAGAAATGGATTTGAAAATAGAAGGGATACATAATTATTTGCTCTGCATTTTCATTTTTTTTTAAACTAGAGAAGCATATATAATTGGTGGCACTCCATTTTCTACCAGGAGAGACAAATTCTGCGCCCATTACCAGCTAAAATTGATTATATGATTTTTTCTTTTTAATCTTTTAGTTTTACTCGACTATCATTTACTTGAAAATCAATTTCATTACTGTAGTTGTTAAGAAAATTATAAAGATAGACGCATTGAATTTTTGGTATACTGATAAGGCAGAGGAAATTTTATGTTTGCACATGAAACAAGAGTAGTCATAATCAATGCAAAAGTGACTTTAATTCCACAAAGACTAGATACAATATGAAAGGACATCCAAACTAAATGGTTCTATTTGAGCAACAATTAACAAGAGGTAGCAATAACGATATTGGTCTTAGATCCTAGTGTCAAGTTTATCAGCTTTGCAGAGAGGATTTTCCTTGGCCAAAATCACACGGCCTCTAGACTTAAAATCAAAACTGCATGCATGTTCCTCTGGATACCTATGAACTCCACAAAATATTTCTCCACACCTACAATTGAACCCTATTAATCCCAATTTTTTCCTGCAAATCATGCATCTTTGTTTCTTCATCGTCAAACCAACGTTGTCAGGTGTAGCAGAATCAGAATCATCAACAGTAAGAGACGATATCTTCTCGGATAAGGCTATCACATTCTTGGCTGCTTCTTCTTCTTCTTCTTTCAGAAAATAGCATTGGGAACAAAGGTTGTCATTACTTGGTGTTCCATAGAAACCGCAACCCCTTGCACATAGACTTGTGTTTTCTGCTTTGCCACTACAAGTCATCTTTCTTTTGACGTTTTAGATATATTATTATATTTGATTAGTATTTCTTAGCAAGAGAGCGAATTATTAGTGTTGGTGATGGTGTGCGTAGCTCTTTGTTGATGAGTGCCCGCTCCTGCCTTTGGTTGTCATTTATATAGATAGGACTACTTAAGCTGCTAATCCAAATGGGAATCAAATTAGGACTTTCCTAAATTTTTTGTTTCCTTTAATTCCCACTTCTGTTTGGTTTTGCTTTAATCTTGCGGAATCCTTAACCAATACGGATTTCTTAATAGGAAAGTAGTATTAGTACACATAAACCATGTCTAATTCTGATTTGGGTTATTTGAATTATGTGTAAATAATTTTATAACTAAAAAGGACTATTGGATATAATTAAGAAGCACGACATGAATATTTTTCAAATCTCATAGTCGATAACATCTTTTATTTTTCTAGACCGTAATAGCCCAATATTTTTATTTTGTCACTTGTATTTTTTTTATGGTCAATATTAAAGAATACTCAACATATAATATTGTGATCTGTCTTGTTTGAGCATATTAAATCATATTATTTTAGCAAAGTTCTTACTACCACTTTATTTTTCATCTCAAATTCGAGTAACTTTTATCCTTATACATTTTTTAGATAGATTTGTTTTTTGTTCTTTGCTTATAGTTATTGCATTATTTATTACTTAATATTTTTATACCGTAATCTGATCTTTTATTAGCTTATAAATTGACTTACCGTCTTACTTATACCCTATTAATAATCATCAATCAATATAAATTTTTTTATTCTCAAATATTAATGTATTTTTACATTGTTATCCTCTTATTCAAAAATCTTTCATCATTTAAATCTACCAATAGTATTTTTGAGTATTATTTAATAATTTAATTTATATATTTAACTAAATTTAAAATATAAAATCATCACACTATCTCTATTTTCCTCTTTATACATTCTCTTCCCTACTAAGAAATTTTAATTAACCTTTTACACAAATTTGTTGACTTATACTAAAAATAATATCACTTTTTATTTTAAAATATAACTTTGAATTAGTCTAAAAATTAATACATATTTTCCTTTATAATATTTCAAATCTATTTATTTTGTTTATAATTATTTTTTATTACGTGCAATTAAATTTTCTTTCTCTTTTTGTTTCGAGATACAAATTTAGCTTTTATTTTTCATTAGTAAAATTACCAACATGAGATATTTATTTAGTATATTTAAATATTTAATTTGGTACCAAATTTTAATATTTTTATCTAGCAAGACTTCAACTTTGTGGTCATATCCATATTTTAAGCGTTCTCATCATAACTTTAAAAAAAAATTAATCTCAAATTCGATTAATCTTTTTTTTTTTAATATAATTTTTTTTTAATTGTTTTTCTTACTTTTAATATAATATTATCTAATATGTACTATTATCACGATTTAATGTAATTTTTTTATTAACTTTATACTTTATTTAATACTTTTATTCACTACTATTTTTAAATGTGATATAGACTATATGCAATTTTTTGATAAATTTAATTTTTAAACTATTGCTTGAAAGTTTCAAATTATTTTAATTTATTAATTTTTTAAGTATGTATACTTACTTTATTTTATTTTTTAAAGTAATTCTTAGTATAAATATCCTCATATCATCTCTATTTATTTATGTTATTTAATATTTTTGATATTTTTTATCTATTAGACTTTAGTTATATGGCCTTATCCACATGCATGCTATTTCTTATTATACTTACACAAAACTTTCTCATCTCAATTTTAAATAAGTTTTTATGCTTCTTCTTTTGTATGATGAAATTTTTGAATTTTTTCTCTTTTTGTTCTTCAGTTTTTCTATTATATTATTCAATACTTAATATTATCACATTGTCATGTAGCTTTTCATTAGCTTGTCTAAATTTAATATTTATTTTTTACCATACTCATTCTAATACAATATAAATAACTATAAGAGTATTTCAATAGTAACTTCAAATCTATTTCTCGTATTTTTAAGTGTGATTTTTCTTATCATATTTATTTTTTATAAATAAAATCTTATCTCAATTTTTTACTACAATGATTTGACTATCCTTTTATAGATAACGTATAAAATATTCATTATCCCGATTTGTCAATATTAAAGCGCGAAAAATTGAGCGTTTCTTATCACAACCCTTTTTCGTAGCAGAAGTATTTACCGGTTCTCCAGGGAAATATGTTGGTCTAGCAGAAACAATTCGAGGATTTCAATTGATCCTTTCCGGAGAATTAGATGGTCTTCCTGAACAGGCCTTTTATTTGGTAGGTAATATCGATGAAGCTACCGCGAAGGCTATGAAGTTAGAAATGGAGAGCAATTTGAAGAAATGACCTTAAATCTTAGTGTACTGACCCCTAATCGAATTGTTTGGGATTCAGAAGTGGAAGAAATTGTTTTATCTACTAATAGCGGTCAAATTGGCATATTACCAAATCACGCCCCTATTGCCACAGCTGTAGATATAGGGATTTTGAGAAGACTTTATTGTTCTTGTTATTAAAATATTTTTACGAATTATTTAATTATTTCTCACCTTATAAATAATTTATATATTTTATGTAAGATCTTATTTTGCTACTTAAAAAATTAAATTGTAACTTACTCCAATGTACAAATAGTCATAGGTTATCTCAACTTACATATTTCTAAATTTTTTAATTTTGTTCTTTTATAGCAATTTAATTAATTTTTTACCTCCATATTTCTAGCTAATATAGAAGAAAATCTATTAGTGGATCAATATATGGATATAAATATAGATAAAATATAAATATACATATAAATACATGTCGGTGTCTGCTAGGGAGTGGGACCCTATGTTGGAAGGAAGACTAGGGAGTGGAGACCCTATGTCTAAAGTAAAATCAACAAGGGATTGGAGACCCTATGTTGGAAGGAAGACTAGGGAGTGGAGACCCTATGTCTAAATATAAAATCAAATAGGGATTGGAGGCCCTATGTTGGAAAGAAGACTAGGGAGTGGAGACCCTATGTCTAAAGTAAAATCAACAAGGGATTGGAGACCCTATGTTGGAAAATGAGACTATTGAATTGTGTACCTATGCTAAAATGAATTAAGAATTTTTTTTTTTGGTATCTTAGGAGAAAGATTCATCAGACTAAGACGTTTATCCTAGGAGAAAGATTCATCATACTAGGTCTTCTTTATCTTAGGAGAAAAATTCATCAGACTAAGACATTTATCCTAGGAGAAAGATTCACCAGACTAGGGTTTTTTTTATTATCTTAGGAGAAAGATTCATCAGACTAAGATTTTGATCCTAGGAGAAAATTCATCAGACTAGGTCATTTTTTCATTTTTTTTTTTGTTTTTTGTTTTTTTTTGTTATCTTAGGAGAAAGATTCATCAGACTAGGTCCTTTTTTTTTTGGTTACCTTAGGAGAAATATTCATCAGACTAAGATTTCTGATCCTAGGAGAAAGTTCATCAGACTAAGTCTCTTGTTTTTTTTTTTGGTATCTTAGGAGAAAGGTTCATCAGACTAAGATTTTGATCCTAGGAGAAAGTTCATCAGACTAGGTCTTCTATCTTAGGAGAAAGATTCATCGGACTAAGATTTTGATCCTAGGAGAAAGTTCATCAAACTAGGTCTCTTATTTTGTTATCTTAGGAGAAAGATTCATCAGGCTAAGATTTCTATCCTAGGAGAAAGTTTCATCAGACTAGATTTTCTATCTTAGGAGAAAAATTCATCAGACTAAGACGTTGATCCTAGGAGAAAGTTCATCAGACTAGGTCTCTTTTTTTTTTGGTATCTTAGGAGAAAGATTCATCAGACTAAGATTTTGATCCTAGGAGAAAGTTCATCAGACTAGGTCCCTTATTTTTGCTATCTTAGGAGAAAGATTCATCAGACCAAGATTTCTATCCTAGGAGAAAGTTCATCAGACTAGGTTTTCTATCTTAGGAGAAAAATTCATCAGACTAAGACGTTGATCCTAGGAGAAAATTCATCAGACTAGGTCCCTGTTTTTTTATCTTAGGAGAAATATTCATCAGACTAGGTTCTATCTTAGGAGAAAAATTCATCAGACAAAGATTTTGATCCTAGGAGAAAATTCATTAGACCAGGTCTCTTTATTTGTTATCTTAGGAGAAAGATTCATCGGACTAAGATTTCGATCCTAGGAGAAAGTTCATCAGACTAGGTCTCTTTTTGTTATCTTAGGAGAAAATTCATCAGACTAAGATTTTGATCCTAGGAGAAAATTCATCAGACTAGGTCATTTATCTTAGGAGAAAGGTTCATCAGACTAAGATTTTGATCCTAGGAGAAAGTTAATCAAACTAGGTCTTCTATCTTAGGAGAAAGATTCATCGGACTAAGATTTTGATCCTAGGAGAAAATTCATCAGACTAGGTCTCTTTTTGTTATCTTAGGAGAAAATTCATCAGACTAAGATTTTGATCCTAGGAGAAAGTTCATCAGACTAGGTCTTTTTTCATTATTATCTTAGGAGAAAGATCCATCAGACTAAGATTTCTATCCTAGGAGAAAGATTCATCAGACTAAGATTTTTATTGGGAGGAAAATCCATCAGACTAGGACTTTTTATCCTAGGAGAAAAAATGTGAAGAGCAAAGACAACATTTTATGCACATTGATAAAGACAAAGATTTGAGTAACTCCCTTTTGTTGGTTCTTCTCTTCTTCTTCTTTATTTTCTTCTCTTTTCTTTTTTGAACCAACTTCCTTGCACTGCTTTGTTCCTGTTTCAAACAAAGAAAATTTTGTCAGTTTTAAAAGTGGTGGTCGGTTTGTGGCCTTGAGTCCTGAGCAGCTTGGCTTTTGCTCAATCAACTTGAGTCGGTTTTCAAGAGACTTTTTTGCTCTACATCAACCCTGATTGTTTCACACCCAGTACCATTTGTATTTGTGGCTCAGTCAGCCTTATCCCAAAAGGAGATCTTGCTTATGCGACCTTTTCTGATATCTTGAGTGGCTTATTGCTTTTTGGAGCAATTTGACTGTCATAGGGAATCACCAGTTATCTTTTGCTTGCGTCAAGTAGGCTGACAAGGGTCTTTTGGGAGGAAGCCTCTGCATGAATCCTCAATGCATATTGAATTGCTGGCCAAATTCACTTTTGTGCAACTGAAAAGCCAATAACAGATTTTGAAATCTTTTCTTGCTTGTTTTGACAAGGACTGACTCAGAGTGAAGGACACAATGATTCAAAGAAGCAAGTATTAACAAGCAATGCCCCTATCGGAAGGACAGAAGGAAGAGGGGTTTTCTTTTTCTTTTTCTTTTTTATTTTATTTTATTTTGCGGTAACTAGCCTTAATGATCATGACATGCATTTTGGACTTAATGGTCAATCTATCAAACTGATCAAAGCTTCCCTTTCACCATTCTTATGACCTTTGAAGTCGGGCTTGTTTGTGCCAATTCTTCGCATCAGCTTCACGACGCACTTTCGACCAGTGGTGTGTCTCTCTCGTTTATTTTTCTCTACTTACCATCGCCTTACAGTGCCCATGAGGGTTTTCACTAGTAAGACTCTCTCATTTTTCTTTTATTTTTCTTTTTCTTTTTATTTTGTGAGCAACTTGACAATGTTCTATGTCGTGTGACAACCGTTGCTGATTCCATGCTTTATTTGGTGAGCAACTGAAAGTGTTCTATGTCGCGTGACAATCGTTGCTCGTTACATACTTCTCTTGGCATTCTTGAAGGCATATCGGGAGGTCTTTATTTGGAAGGTTTTTGGATAGGGTCGGAAAGGAGGGCTGGCATGAAGGCTTAAAGTAGACTCAAAATGAGGGGTTGTAGGCTTACAACTCTTGGAATCGACTCTTTCAAAAGTGAAATAAAATTTCTGCCCCAGTTTTAGTTATTGGGAATTTTTCTGGATTTTTTTTTCTTTTTCTTTTGAATCTTATTTGGTTGGACCGAACCGTGTAAGGCTGCCTACGTATCCTCTTTTTTTTTAGGAATCAGGTCTAACGTAGTTCAAACATCTGACCTAACTATTTTTTTTTCTTTTTTTTCACATGTTTTTCTCTTTTTTCTTTTCTTTTTCACATTTTCTTTCTTCTTTCTTTTTTTTTTCAAAACAAATTGCCCAAGCTTTTATTTTCTGAGGGCATGGACCTTTGACTGTTCTTTTCTTCTCTTTTTTTTTATTTGAACTTTCTAAGAACTTCCCCAGTTTGTACTCTTGGGGCATGGATTTTTTTTCTTTTTTTTTTCTCATTTTCACTTTGACTTTTGACTCTATACTTGATTCCAAAAGAGAGTGGTCAAAGAAAAATGACACCAGCTCAAAAGGGGTAGAGAAGGGTATAAAGTGTTTAGATAGAAGAAAAAGGGCCTCCCAGCCTCGAGAACGCCAAAACATATTATCTTTTTGCGATCGTAGCGTTGATGAACATGTCTATCTTCTTGGTGTGTCGTGGTCGAAAGACATTTTCCATCCATTAATGCCAAACTTCCGACCAAGCTTCAATTGATTAAACATCCTCAAGCCCGATCTTCACAATGATTTGAAGGTGAATTTTACTCAACCTTAGATCCAAAGTATCTCAAATCTTTATTCATCCTAAAAAGTGTATCTTTCTCACTTATCTCATTCAAGACTAAATCAGTTTTTTACGTCTGGCCAAAATTTCCGCATGCATGTCATATCACTAAAACTAGCGAGAAAGGACTAATCATGGAATGAAACAAAAGGACAAATTGTATTTCATTGAGCAAAGGATGGAAGGGATTAACAATAAGACAAACACCTAAAATCCGAGTTACAACCCTAAAATAACCAGGATAATGAAAATAGCAACAAAATAGACAAACAAGGCTTACACAAACAGAACAGAATGGTAGAAGAGTTTGACTCAATAAAACAAATAAAATCTGGATCACAACCCTGAAATAACCCAGATAATAGGAAAAATATCAAAACAAGCTACCATTAGTCCTTCCTAGTAAGGAGGGAACGACTTTTCAATTGCTAAGCTTGACATTTAGCCACAAATTTTCTCATCACAATCATCAGAGCTTGCTCCAATTTCTAAATCATTAACTTCAGTCAGCAAGTTCCCGAGAGGATTCTCATACTCCCTGTCACCACGCATCATCCCCACAAAGTGCACATCATCATGTGTAGGTAAATTATTCTGCGTGATATTCTGGGTGTCACTGTCGGTGATCACAATCAGATTTTCCGGGATCATCCTTTCTATTTCTCCTTTCAAATCCCGACAGCTTTCAACATCGTGACCCTGGGCATTGGAATGGTACTCACACCTTTTAGAAAGGTCAAAGCTTCTTGCACGTGGGTCCACATGATTTGGAGGAATAAGTGCAATCATGTCATAATGCTTTAATTTCACAAACAAGCTTGCATATGACTCTCCTATTGGTGTAAAATTATCTTTCAATCTTCGTTCTCCTCTATACCCCTTGCCTAGATGTGGGTTATAGGGCACTTGGAAATTCTGTGGAGGCCGGTGGAGATTTTTCGATGCTGGTGCTCGCTTTCTGAGGTGTCTTGGTGACTGAAAAACATACTCAGGTGGAGCAAGAGAGTATTGGAGGTTTTGAGGTGGATAGTAGTGCTCAGGGGAATCATCGAAAAACAGACGAGGCTGGTCATACCTTTGAGATGTTTTCCTAGGACCTCTTCTCGACCGTGATGTCATCATGATTTCTTCATCCTTCTCATTCATGTCACTCAAATTACCAGATTCAATTTGGACAGCCTGGGTTGCGGCTTTGAGAACTGTTTGGCTTATAATTTTGCTTGTCTTAAGACCATCAACCATTTCTCCCATTTTGAATGCTTTCGAGAAGGATTTGCCAGCTGCGGACATCATGTTTTGAAAATAATCTGGCTCTTGCACCTGAAGGAAGACAGTGATTAGCTCGTGGTCATCCATGGGTGGCTTAACTCTAGATGCTTGCTCTCTCCATTTAATGGAATATTCCTTGAAACTTTCAGTTGGTTTCTTCTTCAGGTTTGAAAGGGAATTGCGGTCCGGGGCAATGTCGATGTTGTATTTGAACAGTTTGACAAAGGCCTGAGCCATGTCATCCCAGACATACCACCGATATGTGTCTTGATCAGTAAACCATTCAGAGGCTACCCCCGTAAGGCTTTCCCCAAAATAAACCATTAGCAATTCTTCATTTCTTCCTGCACCTCTTAGCTGATTGCAATAACTTTTCAGGTGGGCTATGGGATCTCCATGTCCATCATACTTTTCAAATTGGTGAGTCTTGAAACCAAGCGGAAAATGAACATCGGGGAACATACATAGATCCTTGAAGGCAATACTCTTCTGACCTGCCAACCCTTGCATCTTTTGCAACTGTTGTTCTAAGCTTTTCAGTTTTTGGGTCATTTCATCATGTGCCATCTTTCAGGAAGGCTTCTCAATCTTTGCAGGAAGATCAAATAAGTACGAGTGGTACTCAGGAGAGTGGTATTGTTCTTTCTGGGTAGAAAATTGTGACTCATGAGGTTTTCTCTGCACCACTGTCGGCTGTGAGACAGTGAAGACAAGCATAACAACAGTGGTTTTCTGATTGGTTGTCAATGGAAAACTTTGAGAGCATGCAACTGGAGTTCCAGCTGTGGTCGTACATCTAGGATAAAGATTGAACCCAGGTGGATAGGGTTGATCAGACAATGAGACCAGAATAGTAGTTGTCGAGATGGGTGTGAATTCTAGGAAACCCTTAACAGAGAAGGGCGGTCCTTCGCTATTGGCCCATGCTTGACACATTTCAGTCATTTTCTGTTTCAGTACTCTATTTTCCTCAACCGCATAAGACTCTTGTTGAACCTTCTGACCCTGAGTCCCATGAGCACTCATAACGGCTTCGATGTCAGTTGTCATTGGCATTATCTCTTGGACCTTGTGAATTGTGTTGCAGCTTACCACAAACCGACCACCTCAAACATTCTTCAATATTCAAAACAGAAGACACGTTAGAATGGACTCAGTCGGTCCTTATTATTATCATTCTTCTTTTGATTTTTTTTTCACTTTTTTTTTTTGAAATTATTCGATCGAACCTGATGTGGGTTGCCGACGTATCATGACGCCGCATGAATCAGATCTTGCGTAGTTCAGGAAGATCAGGAATAAAGGAAATAAAGTAACTCTTTTTTTTGAATTTTCGAATTTTTCTTAATTTCTGAATGAAAGACTTATAAAGAAGAAAGAAAATATTTTTTGATTTCGATTCCTTTTTTCTTTTTTTGGAATTTCAAAAGAAAAACTTCTAAAGAAGAAAGAAAATATTTTTTGGATTTTTTAGACCTTTATGTTAAAATTATGAAAGACTTCTAAAGAAAATATTTTTTGAATCTTGAATTTTCTTTTCAATTTCCGAAAGAAAAACTTCTAAAGATGAATGAAAATATTTTTGAATTTTTAGAAGAAATTAAAAGAAAATATTTTTGTATTTTTTTTTTAAAATTGGAGCCTAAAAGAAAGAATTTCTATAGAAGGAAGTAAGGAAATATTTTTGGAATTTTTTTTTTGAAAATTGTGGAAAATAAAAAAAGTAAAAAACGTTTTTTTGGGATTTTGATTTGATTTGTCTTCTTTTTTCGAATGAAAGACTCTTACAAAAGGAAATATTTTTGGGTCCTAAAACTCTTTTTTTTTATATAAAAAGAATCTTTTATTTGTTTGAAATTTCCTAAGAAAGATTCCTAAAGAAGGAATTAAAGGAAAATATTTTTGGATTTTTAATAAAAATTTGGGAATCAAAGAAAGACTTTCTAAAGAAGGAAGGAAAGGAAAATATTTTTGGATTTTTTTTAACAGTTGAGGAAAATAAAAAGGTAGAAAAATATTTTTTGGGGATTCTTTTTTTTTTTTTTAAATTGGTGGCCGGAACCGATGAGGTTTGCCTACGTATCTCACATCCGGAGAGAATCATACCCGCATAGTTGTGCCCATTCTTACAGAATTGGGGAAACATGACTTTTGAGAACATTCAATTATTTTCTTTCTTATTTATAGAAAGAGTTTCATATTTCGAATAATTATCTCGCACTATTTGTTTTTCTGTTTGTTTTTATTTTTAGCCGGTCAAACACACAAGCCGAAACAAATAAATGCATACGTAGCAGGTAAGATGCATCAGGATAGTCTTTCATTTCGGGTACACCTGTCCTAGACGGACCCAACCTCTGTGTTGAGTCCCCTAAGTCAAATGCACATGATGCAAATAAGCGTTCCTACTAGGGATCCGGCATGAGGTTTTGTTATTCTAGGTTTAAACTTGGGTTTTTGTTCTAGACCAGGCTTATTCGAGCGGACAGCTCGAGCCGAGCTCGGGGCAGCGTACCGGGAATACAGAAGCTTCGCCGGCTTTGTAACTTGTCCGTACCTCGTTCTAAAATTTGGATATGACTCTAACAGAAAAGAAGTCACACGAAGTGCACACTTCCTAGATGATTTAGAAGACTCAGGGAAAAGAGGGTTTCGTAACAATTTATATACAGTTCAGATAATATCAAAGCGGTAAAAGCGACATTTAGCACATTAGGTTCAAACATGTAAAATCAGATAATAAAGCCAAATATAACAGTTATTCTAAGCTCGGATTCTGAACCCTAAATCAGAAGTTTTGGGTTCTATTCCCCAGCAGAGTCGCCAGAGTCGCCAGAGTTGTCACACCTCTTTTTTTCACCCCCGGATTAATGAAGGGGTAATAAGGGAGTTTTTCCAATTAAAGTGATATTATTCGGTTTTGGGATTTATTTTAGTTTTCAGAGTCGCCACCCGAATTTTTGACGATGCTCCGGAACACCGTTTTATTTTAAAATCCCAAACCGAGGAAATTTTGACTTTGTTTTAATTTGTCTACGACCAGAAATACAAGTAAGGACTTCTGTTAACCCGGGAGAAGGTGTTAGGCACTCCCGAATTCCGTGGTTCTAGCACGGTCTCTTAACTATTAATATTTAGCCTAAATGATCTGATTATTCACATATTTTTTCCCATTGTGCTTTTTAGCCTTTATATCGCTTTTAATTATTAACTTGTATTTAAAGAGTTATTCTTAAATGGGTCACGTATGCGTAAAATCCGTTGAGATTGAAATGTGTCAAAAATCATGTCACGCGGACGTGTACATAATTCTCGACACTGAATTCAATTAAAGAAGTAACTAAAGTTGCGCAAGCGCGTATTTTGTTTTGGTTGTCAAAAAAAAAATCGAAATCACATCACGCGAGCATGTACGTAATCCCGATAATTTTAAAAATTCGTTCCTAAAGGTGTCTCTACGAGTGTTCATTTTAATCTTTATTTGTGTTACGTAAACGTATACACAATTTTAAGAAAAAGTATATTTAATTACTAGAAAAATTATTTTTTATTCAAAGTTACGCGAACGTATACTTTAATTTTTAATGCGTTTAAAATTCTAAATGTATCATCTATCTAATTAAGGATGGGTCTAAGCATTTTGCTATATTTGAAAAGGTTGTCCTCCTAAGTCATTTGTAAGATTAACTTAAGAGGTATTTTTGGAATACAAAGTATATGTTTGTTCAAGGACTGAGTTTGAGATTATTCTAAGGCCATTGAATTAGGAGTATAATATTGTAGAAACACGATTAGGCTTCCTTTCAGCGACTCCTAAGTTTAAATGAGACTGGCATGAAGTCATTTTACCGGATCGAGCAAAATGGGTTCATCATAGCTAACAAACAGACACAATTAACTAAGATTTGAAGTAACTTAATTCCATATTTCACCATAGCTAACAAACAGAAACAATTGACTAAAATTTGAAGTAGCTTAATCCCATATTTCAAGTAGCAATTGCTTCTTAACATAGAAGTAGTGTATTATGGAAGAATAAATCACAATGAACACAATTAATTAACGATTCAGCTTAGAAACGTACAACCAGACCATTCAACGCAAATACGAACATATCTACGATTAAACGCATTTGAGTTCATGAGATTAAACACAGATATAGCCGGAAAACTTCATTTAAAGATCCAAATATGTGATTACAGATGAACACCACATACCTATTAGCCGGTGAAACAAACTTCGACAATCAAATAACGGATTTACATCCTCGACCAAAAATCGGCAGCAACCTCAAACGGAAAACAACCTCGAACAACGACCCTCGGCGACCTCGAAACTCGGCGGAACTAAACCGGGAAAACGAAATCGACAAACTCCATGACAAGGAATGGAGATTTGGACCTGTTTTCTGCTCTGTTTTTGTGCTTGTTTTGCTGCATTTTTCAGCTGTAAATGGTGGTGTTTTGGATGGTTTTTGAGGTGGGATTTCACGGCTATGGAAGTTTTACCAAGAAAAAGTGAAGTCTATTTAAGGAAGAAGAATCAAGGAGCGGCGTGTGTGGCTGTGAAGTGATGAAGAAGGCGGCGGCCTTCTACTTTGGGTGAGAGTCAGCGAGGAAGGAGGAAGGCGGTGTCGTCGCTGGTTTTTCTCAAGGGAGAATGAAGAAGACCAGGTCGTTGGTTGAGGGCTTGAAGGGGGGTTTGAAAATGGGCTCAGAGAGATGGTAGGGGCGGGTCTCTTTTCTTCTTTGTTAATGAGGAAGAAAGGAGTTAGCCATGGTGAAAGTGAAGAAGAAGAAGAAGGCCGGGGGGCTGTTGCGCCGCTGCTACTGCTATCGTCAGGGAGGGTCCGTTGGGTGTTGAAGAGGTGTGAAGAAGATGACTCCGAAGGGGGGGGGTCTGTACTGTAAAGCTGCCCTTTTTGGATCGGATGGGGGTCCTCCTTCTAGCTCGTTGTAGGCATTACCTATAATATATGTCTAGGTTTTAAGTGTATTTCTTGTGTATTTGCTAGTTAGTCCCTAGGTCTTTTTGTGATAATTCCTTAGGGTCTTTTTATTTATTTTTTGTCCCAAAGAAGAGTCTAGAAGGGTCCCTAAATTACACAATGCCTTTTAAAATAAGATAGAAATGCTACACAATGTCAAAGCTAATCCTAATTAATTAAACTAAACATGAGACTATTTTTGTGTTTTCGAAATTATATAAAGATAAAAATAAGGTACTATTTTT
>ML401749.1:56893-72012 GCA_005239525.1 Nicotiana knightiana
CCAGTTAGTCCCTAGGTCTTTTTGTGTTAAGTCCTTAGGGTCTTTTTATTTATTTTTTGTCCCAAAGAAGAGTCTAGAAGGGTCCCTAAATTACACAATGCCTTTTAAAATAAGATAGAAATGCTACACAATGTCAAAGCTAATCCTAATTAATTAAACTAAACATGAGACTATTTTTGTGTTTTCGAAATTTATATAAAGATAAAAATAAGGTACTATTTTTGTTTTTTTTTTTTAAATTTATGAAAAATACATAAACTAAAATTATTATTATTATTTTTTTTGTAATTTTCATCTTTCTTTTGTAATAAAATAAAGTAAAAGAGTTAAGATGAGTTGAAATAGTTATATTAAACCTAAACTAAGTATTTAAATGCTAAAATATGTAAAATCTTGGGGAGGTTCAAAAATCACATGTCTACACCCGTCGTTTGTCTACACCCGTCGTCCTAGTAGTTCGTCCCAACAGAGGGTTCAGCCCTCGGCTTCAGCCCCAGTCACTTCACCAACTACCCAGGCATCTAGGGGTGGTGGTCAGATAGATAGAGGCCGCACTAGAGGGGGAGGTCGAGCAGGTGGAGGCCAGCCGCATATTTATTCACTTCCGGCTAGGCCTGATGCTATGGCCTCAGATGCGGTGATTACAGGTACTATTTCGGTTTGTCACACTGATGCTTTGGATTTATTTGACCCTGGTTCCACGTACTCTTATGTCTCATCCTATTTTTCTCACTTCCTGAATATGCCCTGTGAGTCTTTAGTTAAATCTGTTCATGTTTCGACTCCGATGGGTGATACTATTATTGTGGACCGTGTGTATCGATCGTGTCTTATATCTATTGGGGGTCTCGAGACCCGAGTGGACTTGATGTTACTCAGTATGGTCGATTTTGATGTAATTCTAGGCATACATTGGTTATCCCTATGTCATGTTATTCTTGATTGTCACGCTAAGACCGTGACCCTGGCTATGCCCGAAGTTCTGAGAGTTGAGTGGAAAGGGTCTATAGATCACGTGCCTAGCAGAGTGATTTCTTATTTAAAGGCTTAGCGTATGGTTGAGAAAGGGTATGAGTCCTATCTTGCTTTTGTGAGGGATGTTAGTAGTGAGACTCCATCTGTTGATTATGTTTTTGTAGTCCGTGATTTTTCGGACGTATTTCCTGCAGACCTGTCAGGCATGCCACCTGACAGGGATATTGATTTTGGTATTGACTTGGTGCCCGACACTCAGCCTATTTCTATTCCACCTTACCGTATGGCACCAGCAGAGTTGAAAGAATTGAAGGAGCAGCTTCAGGAACTCTTAGATAAGGGGTTCATCCGACCTAGTGTGTCGCCTTGGGGTGCGCCAGTGTTGTTTGTGAAAAAGAAGGATGGCTCCATGCGTATGTGCATTGATTATAGACAGCTGAATAAGGTTACGGTGAAGAACCGGTATCCTTTACCTCGTATTGATGATTTATTTGATCATCTTCAGGGAGCTAAGGTGTTCTCCAAGATTGACTTAAGGTCTGGGTATCATCAGCTAAAGATTCGGGATTCTGACATTCCGAAGACTGCTTTCAAGACCAGATACGGTCATTATGAGTTTCTGGTTATGTCATTTGGGCTGACCAATTTCCCAGCCGCGTTCATGCAATTGATGAACAACGTGCTTCAGCCTTACCTTGATTCGTTTCTCATTATGTTCATTGATGACATCCTGGTTTATTCTCGTAGCCAGGAAGAGCATGCTCAGAACTTGAGGGTTGTGTTAAAGAGATTGAGGGAGGAGAAACTTTATGCAAAGTTCTCCAAGTGTGAGTTTTGGCTTGGTTCAGTGGCTTTCTTGGGGCACGTGGTGTCTAGTGAGGGTATACAGGTTGATCCAAAGAATATTGAGGCGGTGCAGAGTTGGCCCAAACCGTCCTCAGCTACAGAGATTCGGAGTTTCCTTGGTTTAGCGGGATATTACCGTCGTTTTGTGGAGGGATTCTCTTATATTGCTTCACCATTGACTAGATTGACCCAGAATGGTGCTCCATTCAGATGGTCTGACGAGTGTGAGGAGAGCTTTCAGAAGCTCAAGCCAGCATTGACCACAACTCCGGTTTTGGTGTTGCCTACTGGTTCGGGTTCTTACACAGTCTATTGTGATGCTTCTAGAGTTGGTTTGGGAGCGGTGTTGATGCAGGACGGTAGGGTGATTGCCTACGCGTCGAGACAATTGAAGGTGAACGAGAAGAATTATCCAGTGCACGATCTTGAGTTGGCTTCCATTGTTCATGCCTTAAAGATTTGGCGGCATTACTTGTATGGGGTACAGTGTGAGATTTTCACTAATCATCGTAGCTTGCAGTATCTTCTAAGGCAGAAGGAATTGAATTTGCGTAAGAGGAGATGGTTAGAGCTTCTCAAGGATTATGATCTTACTATTTTGTATCACCCGGGGAAGGCCAATGTGGTGTCCGATGCCTTGAGTCGCAGAGCCGAGAGTTTGGGGAGTCTAGCTTACCTTTCATCAGCAGAGCGACTGTTAGCACTTGATGTCCAGGCTTTAGCGGGTCAGTTGGTGAGATTGGATTTGTCAGACCCTCCACGGGTGGTAGCTAACATGGCTTCCCGGTCTTCTTTATTTGATCAGATTAAGGCACGACGGTATTATGACCGCCACTTGTTAGTTCTTCAGGATAGAGTTTATCAGGGTGTTGCTCGGGATGTGACTATTGGTGATGACGGAGTTATGAGGATGTAGGGCCGAATTTGCGTGCCCAATGTGGATGGTATTTGAGAGTTGATATTAGCAGAGGCTCACAATTCGCGGTATTCCATTCATCCGGGTGCCGCAAAGATGTACCAGGATCTGAGACAGCAGTATTGGTGGAGGCGGATGAAGAAAGATATTGTTGAGTATGTAGCACGGTGTCTCAACTGCCAGCAAGTCAAGTATGAGCACCAGAGACCAGGTGGATTACTTCAGAGGTTAGTTATTCCGGAGTGGAAGTGGGAGCGGATTACTATGGATATTGACATATATATTAGATTTGTCCAAAATGTATTTAGATTATGTATAAGATTCATTCAACTAATTCCATTAATTACGTTTTCATTTATAATTCAAATTTTTAATGTTGTCTTAAAATTGCCAAGTGACTTCTTTTAGCTTGCCACTTGACTTAACCACATGCTTCACTACCCTTCTTTTAATATAACTAGTATTAATACCAGCGCGATGCGCGGACATAAACAACGTCTTGAATTATTTGAACTAGGTGCAAATAACCTTAAAATTAAACCTTCTAAATAGAAATTATAAATAATTATTTGATTGTTGTAATCATATTTACTTAATATAATCTTTCATTACCAAAAAAAAAAACATGACATGAAATCATTTTTCAGATGTCATAGTGGGTACCATGTTATCTTATTCTATACCGTAATAATCCAACCGCTTGATTTTGGCACTTCGTATTTTATTTTACGAACAATATTAAAGAATACTAAACATATAACGTTGTGACTGTTTTTTCGAGCACAATAAATCATATTATTTTAGCAAAATTTTTACTACCACTTTCTTTTTCATTTCAAGTTCAAATAAGTCATATCCTTCTATATTTTTAGACATAAATTTTTTCTCTTTTTGTTCTTTGCCTATAATTATTGTATTGTTTATTACTTAATATTGTTATATTGTAAAGTGATCATTTATTAACTTATAAGTTGACTTAATTTCTTTCTTATGACCCTATCATTAATCATCAATAAATATCATTTTTAGTGCTTAAAATTCAATGTATTCTTACACTATTATTCTCTTACTCGGAACTCTTTCATCATGCAAATTTGCAATAATATTTTTGAGTATTATTTAATAATTTAATTCATATATTTTAAATAAATTTAAAATATAAGTGTAGTTACACTAACTATATTTTTCTCTTTATACATTATCTTCCCTACTAAGAAATTTTATTTAGCTTTTTACCCAAATATTTTGGCCAACACTCAAATAATATCACATTTTATTTAAAAATATAATTTTTAATTAGTCTAAAATGTAATACATAAGCTCTTTTATTGTTTCAAATCTCTTAAAAAATTTATAATTATTTTTTGTATTACGTACAATTAAATTTTCTTTCTCTTTTAGTTTCAAGATAAAATTTTAGCTTTTAATTTTCATTAGTAAAATTACCTACATGGGATATTTATTTAGTATATTAAAATTTTAATTTGGTATCAAATTCTTATTTTTCTTTATCCAGCAAAACTTGAATTTTGTGATCATCTCCATATTTTGAGCCTTCTCGTCATAACTTTAAGAAATTTCTAATCTCAAGTTCAAATAGTCTTTTCCCTAGTTTTTATTACTTTTGCTATAATGTTATCCAATATGTAATATTATCACATTTTCATGTAATTCTTTTATTAAATTTACACTTTAATTAATATTATGTCAACTGCTATTTTTTAATGTAGTATAGATAGATATGTAACTATTTGATATTAATTAAATATTTATTTTATTTTAAAACTATTTCTTTAAGTTTTAAACTATTATTAATAATATATTTAAGTATTTTATACTTGCTTTATTTTATTTTTTAAAGTAATTCTTAGTATAAATATTGTCACATTATTTCTAATGTATTTTTATTTTTTATTTTTTAAAATTTTTTCTTTTATCTATTAGACTTTTGTTACCACATGCAAGCCATTTCTTATCATACTACAAAATTTTCACATCTCAAATTTATATAAGTTTTAACCTCCTTTTTATATGAGCTTGAAAATTTTTTATTCTTAAAGTCAATGAGTCTTTAATATTTTAAGTAAATTTTTAGTTTTATTTTATTTTGTAACTTACTTCAATGTATAAATAGTCACAAATTATTTCAATTTACGTCTTTCTATATTTTTTTATTTTTTTCTATTATAGCAATTTAATTAATTTTTTACCTCCAGATTTCTAGCCAATATAGAAGAAAATCTATTAGTGGATCAATATATGAATTTAAATATAGATATAGATATAAATATACATATAAATACAAATATTGACATATAGATTAGATTTGCCTAAGATCTATTTGGATTATGTATAAGATTCATTAAACTACTTCCATTAATTATATTTTCATTTATAATTTCTAGTTATTAATGTTGTCCTAAAATTACCAAGTGACTTCATTTAAGTTTGCTACTTGGCTTAACCACAATGCATATTACCCCCTTTTAATATAATATAGATATAGATATATTACTCCTACTAGAACATTGATTAATAACCATGCACGTTATCAAAGGAATACGAGTCTCTCTCGCTCTCTCTGTCCTTGTTCATTTAAGAATTGATTCACAAATCAAAAATATTTTAGTGCTTGAAAATTTGTTGCATGAGAAACTTTATTGCGTTAAGGTTTCTTTCTTTGCCATCGCACCGTAGATTATTATTGCTTATTAAATCAAATTTTAATTAATATTCTGATTCGGTGTATGCACATTTTTTGACGCATGCTTATAAATATGATGAATTGAACTTGCATTAGAAATTAAATATAAATTGTATACATCTTCTGTTTGAGACATTTGTATCGAACAACGTACTAGAGATCGATAAATAAGATCAAATGCCAAAAGTATAAAGTATAAGCAACCTTCACTTGCTTCCCTTCATTCGCTGTGTGTGAACGGAGAGAACATACCACGATCTGTTGCAAAAGTTGGAAGATATGTTTGTGAGAGAATTAAGATAGAAATTGCAAATTATCTTATTTATTATTATAGATTATTGCTACAAAGACAAGCAGCTCTCGTAGCTCAGTTGGTTAGAGCACCCGTTTAGTAAGCGGGAGGTCTTGAGTTCGAATCTCAACGAGAGCAAGCAGTTTTAATTTTTTTCCTTTTTGAGCTTGGGAAACCTCCTCTTACTCATCTAATGAAGAACATCATAATATCCTGTGCTTTAGCATTAACTTATTTGGCTTTCTTTTCGTGAGAAATACACATTTTTATATCACATACTTTTTCAATTTTGACAACTCCCTTGTTTGCCAGGTTAGAAGAAACACCCACTAACTTGTCAACAAATAAAACGGCATTCCAGAAAAAAAAACAAGGAACTTGATTTATCAGGGGTTGTATAAGGTTGCTCTCTCGGGTCAGTGACGAAATGCATTTGGCTGGCAAGATAAATGGTAACCAAATGTTTGCGCGATTGACACAGTTGTTTCCAAATAATGCAGTAAAACACACGACAATGCCTGCCAAATCTGAGCAAAGTTGTAGGTGTGAAATCAAATACTATAAACCACGAAGTAAATGGAAAAAGCCAGAAACACGGGAGTACAGGGTTAAAGGATGAAGCACGATATAGGTTTCAATATTTACTCATGAATTTATGTGTTTTCATGGTTCCACATACCAAAGCCAGTGCAGTCGAGTACCTAAGCCTGGACCTTCATGTATCTATTTAGTGCACAGACAGTTATCATCAAAAGCTTGAAGCTTAGAATTATATAACCAGGAACACGGGAGGTAAGTCTCAAGTCAACATTTTCACCTAGCTAGTAGAACCAAAAGCATGTAATCTAGAGAAATATAAGTTACAAAATAACTCTAGATTCTCAAGCAGCTAGATACAAGTTTGGAGCATCGACAAAGCAAATCAAGCCTGGAACTAGCTTCTATGGATCATCTTCAAAGTAGCAGATTTGATCCTTTTGATGACGCTAATCATAATATATATGTATGGCTTCCAAAAGATCCGCAAAAAATTGTAGGGCATGTCACCACCACCCTCCATCTACAAGTAATCATCTGATCATCAAGAACAGAAAGTTGTGAGCTTCTCGTTTTCTTTCTTTGTGAAATAGAAATGTGATAAGTACAAAACAACGTGACGGCCAATGAAAAGAAAACAGAAAAGGCAGCAGAAATGCAAAAAAAACACTCATCTTATACACACTAATCAAATTTCATTGGTGATGTTTTCTAGCTCATTCAGAAGTGCCCATATGCAGCTTTAACATAATAGCTAGTATAACGCAGACATGACTCTGAAAGATTGCCATACATGACACATCTGTTCCTCAAATATGTGCCTCCTACTCTCATACTGAGGAATTTCACAACATGAGAGAATTCACTTCCCATTTGATTAAGAATAACTTATGTGATACTTAAGTCATACAACAGTAGTGTAAAAACTTTTTGATAACGTAGTGTCACATATAATAAGACATGTCACAAAATGAATATATGCACCAACTCTCTCACTGACACATAATTAAGGGAATAATCCAGCAAATACTTTTGAGTTCACAACTACAGGAGAAGCCTCAGTCCCCATCCTTGGTTAGCCAAAGTCTTTCCAATCATTGTAAACTTCACTCCACTGTTTCGAGCATAATTAATGCCACTAGCTCACGGAATCCTTAATTTCCCTTGTGCATTAAGACCTTTTCAGGTTTGAGATTGGCTATGATTGAAAAAATTCCATAAATTGCATGTCAAAGCAGAGTTATCATAATGCAAAAACAGGATTCGAGGTAAACTAACTCGAAAGACTCCAAACAAGAATAAAGTAAAAGTGATAAACCCCGAAAAAACAGATACAGTAAATTAACAGCTGCTAGAAGATCATACCATCAATATCCGATAATTGACAAATTTCACAGAGATGGTATATCAACTAACAATGCCACCTCAAAAAGAAAGGTACTCGTATTTTATCAGAGTTAATACCAATCGACTAGGGATCCAACATTTTAACTGTATGGGTTCGGACTTTCTGAATCTACCGATCATTTGATTTTCAGGAGTCAGAACATATCATTTGGATGTACTTAGTGAGTTTTAACACATATAAGGTCCGAGATAAAGCTATTAGGTCCGGTTGAACCCGTATATCCAACCATGCACAATCACTTGTGTGAATTGGACTGCCATCTAAATCACACAGAAACGAAAAGAGCCACTCACCCGCTTGTGAAGTGTGGTTTAGAGCGTTTAAGCTTTTGAAGGTGCAGTTGTGACTCCATAATAAGTTTCATTCTCTGAATCTCCAAGTCCTTTGCGAATTGCATTCTTTGCTTCTCCAACTCCACCATTTGCCTCTGCTTTGCCTTTTCTACTCTTTCATATATCTCCCCAAACCTCCCTATTGCCTCAGCTATCCTCCTATAACCACCCCCCTCTACTACCGCCCCACCACTCCTCTTTCGACTTGACTTCTCTGATCCCTCCTCATCCTCTTCACCTGAATCCTCAGACGCAGCCGCCGCCGCTGCTGCCATGGCCGAGAAATTCCTCCGTGACACCGTGTAGTCCATGGCTGCCGCTGGGCGCTTCGACCGGAGACCAACTGGTATGCCAAACAGTGGCGGAGGAAGCAGCGGTGGAGACGATCTCCATTGAGGAGTGAATGTTGCCGGAGAAGGCGACGGGGACTTTCTACGTTGAGGAATGAACATTTCCGGCGACGGCGACGGCGAGACTTTATAGGTGACGCCGATGAGGGCGTTGAGGCTGCTGAAGAAAGGCCACGTGGAGACATAACGTCCTTGAGATTGAGAAACCCTAGCCTTCTCGATCTTGTACTTCTTCTTTAAGGTGTCAATCCGGTTTTTGCACTGTATGTCAGTACGGTATTGTTTTTTGGTGTGGCCGTGAAGGGCGTTGACAGCGTCGGCGACTTCCTGCCATTGCTGGTGCCGGAGATTCCCGCGATTGAGCTCCACGTACTTGGAACCCCATGCCTCTATCAAAGTATGTGTCGCTGCCTCTGACCAGCAATCTTCTCGAGCTGGGAAAACTGGCGTCCTAGCTGACACCGAGGCCGGAGGTGGCGGCAATGCTAGTAGCTTGTTGTCTGTACAAGGCGGCGACGGCGACGGCGACGGCGATGAAGAAGGAGAGTTTTTAATGGAGAAGGGTGAGGCTAAGTGCTCGTCGTCGTCGGACATAGTGCGGGAACGTGAAGCGGCGGCAGCGGCAGCGGCGGCTGACGGGAAATGAGAAGTAGTGGAGGAATTAGGGTTTGAAGAAGAGTGCGGTGAGGGGTTACTAGTATGGCCGAGTCGACGGAACATTGGGTGCCGACGAGAGTGAATTAGAGTGTAGTGGGGTGGGGTGGGTGTAGGTACGTAGGGGGGTGAGGCTTGTTTGGATTTGAACTGCTGGGCTTTTGGAAGTGACACTGGGCTCCTCTATGTTTTTTGGAGGGAAACGGAAATATTCAGGCTCAAATAAGAGTATTTTATAATTTGTGGGGATTACTATTCAATTTCTCACAAGAAAATATTTATGTGTTTATTACTAATTCCCTTTTAATCATAGTACTACTTTTTCAAATCACGAGTTCTTTGCCTTTTCCATCCATACCGTATTACACTATCTTTTTATTTAAATCTTGTTATATTTTATATTATACACGTTAATTTGTTCGTTTTTTTTTAAGACTATAAACAATTTCTTTTTGTAGGTAATCCTTCACGGGATAGTATACTAATGTGACTTAAATAGAACGCTACTTGTATTCCGGTTAGTTTTTATACGGCGTAGGCATTAAGGGCATCAACTATTGTACTTAAAGAAATGAAGGAGAAAAATTCAGATATAGAATGAAGCACTTATAGTAATTCAAAATAAGAATTCCTAATTTCTGCAAGAAAAATGACATTATTCATATGCAAAATTTGTGATCGTTACAAAAACAACTGTCACTCAATTCCAAATAAGATGAAGTCGAAAAATTCTCCTCCTAAAATTAAACTAACTCAATATGGTGCATCTATTGGATGTTGGTTTCGGTTGATAATCTTACTTTTTACGAGTATTAATAGAACTCTACAGTTCAACTTAACAGAGAACTAAACTAATTTCTTGTATCACAATTCTAGGAGATAAGATTCATTTCCTAGCATCCAATATTCTGAAAATTATAGAAAAAGTTGGACACCAGAAAAGTTGTACTGTCACTACTTAGTAGATTAATTTCACTCTTCCTTTCTTCTTTCTCCTATCTTTGCCCTCCCTAACTCTAAAAATTCGTTGTAAATAATCCTTCGTATTTCTATTAAGAAAATATCTGTGATCGAGTTTAAAATGACTTGCTTTCCTAATTTATGAAAGAACGAGGGGTTTATTATGCTTGTTTGTCTAGATATGCTTAATTATTTGCGTGATAAAATAATTTCTGGATATAGGTTATTTTTTCCAGAGCCGAGAATCTATTGGAAATAGCCTCTCTACCTGCATTAGGTAGGGGTAATGTCTGTACGCAGACTACCCTCCCCAAACCCCACATGTTAGGATCAAACTTGGGTTTGTTGTTGTTGTATGTAGGTTGTCTTTTGTATCATTTAGCACCGCAGAATTCACCAAATTATCATTTATATTATTAATAAAATTGTACATAAAGTTCGAGTTCAAAAATGATGTGCACCTTTCAAATAATCAATTCCATTTATAGGTAAAAATCTAGAGCAACTCATCATATATATATAAAAACACACACATCAATTAAACATCATTCAAATTACAAGGTGTCACAAACTTACAACCGCCAAACATAACCAGTTTCCTTCCATTAGCACAAACTAATTTCATAGAAGTAGAAAGACAAGTCTCTTACTGTTAGTGAAAAAAACTAGAGGAGTCGATCAAAATGGAAAGCTGTTGGGTGACTGATGCATGTGCATAGTAGTGTTAACTGGCACTTTCAGCAATCGTTTTCTTCCTTCAATGTGAATTCAACCAGCTCAAACTCCCACCAAAAAGGAGAGGAGGGTGGTGAATCCCTCTTCTTTGGAGAAGATGGAGGAGACTTCCAAGAAGACCTCAACCAAGAGAACTCCAACATAGGCAATTCTTCTGGCACAGGGTAGCAGCATGGGCTATCCATTCCTTGATCGCTCTGCTGAGGCAAAAAAGTAGTAGATCACTACAACACGCAGAGTTTTCCTTCCAACCCACACTTATTCATGTAAAAATGTAGAAGGATCAAGAACTAGACTCACCATTCCCATTTCCGTTTTTGGTATGTCAATAGGAGAAGCTGAATCTGCAGCAGCAAAAATGTGCTTTAAGGTTTTCCTCAAGTATCTAGTTGGATACAGAGATGCACGTGAAAGAGGAGCAAGCAGAGGAAAAGATGTAAAAAGAAAATAGTGGCCACAATCACAGTGCACCAGTGTAATACTAATTTTGTGCATCCAAGAACCAATTTTTTTCAAATAATGGAACAATCACAATCCAAGCCAAAAGACAATCTGAATAATCAAAATTTTCAAACCAAGTAATATCGATAACAATTTGTAGATAGACAACTAAAACAATGTTTAGGGCTGTGTTACTAGTTGGTTTTGACCTGGGAAAATACAACTGATCCAATTGAAAATTTTAGTCTTCTGGTTCTTTTTCTAATTTTATTTTTGAGTGTTGGTTTTCATTCACAAAGTTCACTTTTTTGGTTCTAACTTGTGGGGGGAAAAAAATACTGCAGAAAGAATGAAAATGTATTAGATCTTTCTTATTTGTTTGTTTATTTATTATGTTGTCCAAAAACCTTTTTAAGATGTTATGCTTAAATATCATAAGATGGCTTTGATTGAAAGATGATGATAGTAATTGATTTCTACAAGTTTAAGACAAATAAAGTTGTATTCAGGCAACCAATTAGAAACTCAAAAAAAGAGATTGAAAAGGCAAAAAATTGAGCCACATTGAATCTATTTTAAGTAGGTGATTGGTTTGTCAACAGACTGAAAACCCCAATAAACCAACTTCTCACAAAACTGACAGAACACACATCCCACAAGATAGAAGAAATTACCACATCCAGGCAGAACTAAGTTCAAGAAATGTTTTGGTGCCATTGATGATTTTTGTGCCTCAATGCATTTTTTGTGATCATGTAGAAATGTCTCCTCTGCAATGTTAACCTCACTTGAAACTTTAAGCTCCTTGTGTGAACTCCTTTTTTTGGTTGCTTCTTCAGGAACGACAGTTGACTTGTTTGTGATGTCATTGAGGGCATGACGACTTTTAAACCCTGTAGTACCTTTCTTAATAGCCTCTGGTTTACTGCTCTTTGATTTGCCAGATATCACACCCTCTACAAAGAATAAATGAAATAACATGTAAGCATAGCTGCACAGTTTAACAGATAGACAGGTAAAATTCTGACATAAGTATCTTGGACAAGGCAAATATGGATAAACTAAATCATACTTTTGTGGTATATGTCCAAATTTTCATCTTGAAAGATTAGAGGCCTCTGAATGAGATTCTTTGCCATGCTTACAGCTCTCAATCAACTGATGCCTGCAGCATTACAGTGTTCCGATCAGAAATAAGGTACACAAGACAGTGAAATCGAAGAGTTATAATGAGTCGATGCTTCAAAAGATTTTACTCGGGACAAGCTCATACAGTGCAAACCAAACTACCAGAAGGAGAAGCAAAAAACCTAGTCTCCATCATCTCTAATCTTAGTTTTGTCCTCCCCTAATGTCTACTTTTCACATCCAAGATTCTCCTGTATAGACTTTAAAGCTGTTATGATCTTGGAGATGGAAATGCAATAGCACAAAAAGCTCTAAGATACATTGGGACCTTTAAGCGCAAAGCACAAAGAAAGATTGGCTTTAATGAAGGCAAGCGCACATGGAGAAAAAATACAAATATTTATGTGTAGTCCAAGACTAATAATTATAAGCATGAATAACAATTATACGGACAAAGAAATTGAAAAAAATTACGATTTTTGAAATATCAATTATTTAGTGTCGCTTCTTCGGGATTATGCTCATTGACAAGGAAATGTATGCCTTAGAGCTTTGATGACGACACTAAAGCGCTTGCTAAGCCACCGGAAGCGCTCAATATGATTTGTGCCTCGCTTCAGAGCTTAAGCATGCTTTAAGTGCACCTTTGACAACATTGAATGCAGTGCTAAAAAAAATGAGGAAAAAATAAGAAGGGATTTCTTTCAAAATTCTGTGTGGAATCATGATATAACTTACAAAACTAATACTGGTAACAGAAAATCATGGTAAAAAAAAATAATATTGCATCATATCCGGTAAATGACTTAAAACTAACATTTGCTTTCAAGGGACTAATAACTCACACTATGCAAAACTCCATTTTAAGGCCTTAATATATCTTTCCCCTTCTTCCATAATATCAGTTCTCAGAAATTTGATTATGGAAGGGGAGCCTTGGCGTAGAAATGCCATTTAAGGGTGCGTACGTCAGACCAATGCAGTCCGGCGCTTACCCAAACCCCATGCATAGCGGGAGCTTAGTGCACACAATAAATTCAGACACATTATCACCTGGAAAGCAAATAAGAACTGCGGATTTCATCTGTCACATTATATGTTGAGTCCGGTTTTGCTTAGACACGACTAAATCAAGGAAAGATTAAAAAACTATGGAAATGTTTCAAAAGTGTAAAATCGAAGAACGAGTTTTTCAAAACAAAAGTTATTCCCTAATTTCGAATACCAGAATATTGAAATAAGTACTGAATTGTGAATGCAGCATTTGGGCCAGTTCGTAATTAAAAAAAAAACTAAAACAGTTAATTGGGAAAAAGGAGTAGATTTTACTGAAATCTAGAGGAAACTTACAATTCGATTTCGCCGGAGAAAGGGAAGGCAGAGAAGTTTGCGCCAGAGAGCGGTCTTAAATTAGGGCAAGAGCGGGAGATGAATACAGTTCAAATTTGGGAAATTTGTGGGGGTAAAATGAGTAAAAATAGCGGGCTAGCCAGTTTTCAGAAGAGTCATTCAAAAATAACCAGCATTTGTAAAGTCATTGAAAAATAGTCATTATTTTATTACAATGGGAAAGTTCCAGCATAATATACTTGAGATCGGTGCACTTGTGTATGAACTTCCAGCATATTATGCTGCAACTCCAAAACACGAAAAGTTTCAACAAAATATACTGGATATTGGAGCACGTGTGTATGAATTTCCAACATATTATGTTGGAACTCTAGTATATTATGCTGGAACTCCAGTATAATATACTAAAGGTGGCAAACGGGTCGGGTTGACCCGTAACCGGACCGGCCCAGACCGATTAAAATCGAAACCGGCCCGGTTCATAGGGGGCCGGGTGGGCTGGGTAGGGGGGTTAGAGGGGGTTGGTCCGTTTAATTATTTTGAAACGGGTAACCGTAGCGGTAGTGAACCGTAACCGTGTACCAGTTTAACCGGCCCAGCCCGGCCCGGTACAACGGCTATTTATTTTTTTATTTACTTTTTTTTTAACATGTGGGGCCCACTAACTGTTGGCAACGGTCACCCATGACAGCATGTCGTTTCCCAACGTTAAATTTGCACAAATAGCCCCTTTTTTCTTTAAATTTTAACCTATTTTCATTTTACAAAACCTTCTCTAAAACTATAAACCCCCCCCCCCCCCTCTNCATACCGAATTCGGTGCACTCCCTCCAACTCTATCTTTTATTTACTATTTTATTTGCATATTTAATTTTTGCTTATACTTAAATTTTTACAATATGTTTAATGCTGCTAAAAGAGCGTGTAAAAAAGTTGCTGGTAGGGGAAATAAAAAAAGAGGTTCTTCTTCAGCATCTGGTAGTAATAGTAATATTAATACCCCATTTACAAATACTCCATTTACACATGTTTCCGAAACATCGCCTAATGATAATATAGATTATGAACAATTACAAGAAGATTTGGAATAGAAGATAATGAATTAGAAATGAAAAATGAAATATCATCTACACCTACTAGTGATGGAGCTGGTAGTGTTGGAGTTGCTACAAGGGGGGTGGTCGTGGCACTAGTGGTAGTTGTAGACCAAATGTGACTCCTCCGACTACTAATCGTAGAAAAAGAAGTAAGGTTTGAAATTTTTTTGAATTAATTGAAGGTACTGATAGAGTTATGTGCAAAATTTGTAAAAATGATTTTAAACATTTGACTGGAGGAAATTTAGGGGGGACTGGGACGCTTACTAGACATATGAGAATTGATCATCCCATAGAAGGGGGCGTTGATGGTGATGAAAATCAAACCACTCTTAACCCTACTACTAGAGGATTTATGAAATATAATAAAATGAAGGATCGTGAGGAGTTAGCA
>ML401750.1:0-75832 GCA_005239525.1 Nicotiana knightiana
TACACACACACACACACACACACACACACACACATATATATATATATATATATATATATGTATCACACATTTCATATCACTATCTCTCAGAGGCACTCAGATGCGACAGGTTGTATCTCATACATCTCTTTACATTACTGTTCTTATTTATGCTTTTCTGCCTTACATACTCAGTATTTTATCGTACTGACGTCCCTTTTGCCTGGGGACGCTGCGTTTCATGCCCGTAGGTCCCTATAGATGGTTGAAAGTCCTCCTAGTAGGCTATCAGCTCAGCGGAAGGTGTTGCTACACTCCACTTGCTCCNATATCCATGATAGTTAAGAAAGATATGTTACGTTGGTACTCGGTTGAGTAAGGTACCGGGTGCCCGTCGCGGCCCATAGGTTGGGTCGTGACACAAGCCTGATTACGAATCGTTCTTGAAGGTCAGCAATATCCGAAGTTCCTATGCAATCAACCTCGAATACTCGGGGGCTACCCTCAGATATACATTATCTTCGAATATCAACCATAGCGAGGAAAAAACTTCATAAAAGGAGGGCCTCGATAGATAGGATTTACTGTAAGGGCCAAAAGGTCAGAACGAACCGTGCCCACAGAGATTGCTCGAGCTCTAGCTTAAACATGTACGCATGTATGACTATTTTGATCGAGAATAAAGAGAAGTAATTTCCTTGCAAACAGATGACGTTTAAAATTTTTTCCTCTTTACATCTCTTAAAGAGATTCTACTATAAACGAGCCTAAGAGCAATACTTAATCAAAACACGAACGACTGCTCCCTCACTCGGGGACTATCGTTCAACTCAAACAACCCAAGTTATCGGGCCTCGGGGACAAAAGACCTAATTGGCAACTCCCCGATATCTAAAAGCCACGACCACCCCACTCAGGGGCTATTATCTCGGGCAAGCCCGAAAAAATAGGAAAATGAGCCCAATGCGCAGATCCCGAACTAAAAGGCTACGGCCAATTTAACACGGCTCGGAGACGTCCGAAATCCGTAACAAAAATAGGCCTTCAAAAAAAAGAAAAAAATTCTTTCACAACAGGTTCTAAAAGTCTACCCTCCGCGAAGTCACAAATTTAAGTCATTTTCGAAAAAAACTTTGATAATATCGCGCCCCAAAAACTTTAATGAACGCAAGGGTTGTTCGGACCCTTGAACACAACCTTATTGTCTCATGCTAAGGCATTTCAACCTTTGTAATTACAAATAACAAAGAAAAGAAAAAAAATTAAGAGCCGAAAGGGAAAAGAAAGCCTTATATTTATATATAGAATGATTTTCTTTACAAGGGCCAAATCGGCCTAGTCCAAAAAATTTACAACGGCCCAAAACGACCTCAGAAAAAGTACAAAAGTAGAACAAAAGAAATACTAAGTCCTATGAGGCTTGGTCTCCATCGGAGGCAGCATCTCTGTCCTCGGGGTCTTCCCCATCTTCAAATTCACTTAGGCTATCAGATTCATCCTCGAGGAAGGCAAGCTTCCGAGCCCGGAGTTCTTCTGCTTGGGCATTCTCGACCTCGGCCACAATGTCTAAATCCTGGGCTTGAGGGTCCTCGAGGGCTTCCCTCCGAGCTTGCCATTTTGCATGATCTATCATGCTCCTAGCATTGGTCTGGATGGCCTCGACGTCGACTTTGAATTGGGCCACTTTTTCATCAGCTTTAATACCGGTCGCAGCCAACTCAGATTTAGCCGCCTGGAGTGTGTTGGTGGCCGAATCCAGCTGAGACTGAAGCTCCTTGATCTTCATAGCCGGCACCAAGTTTTTCTCTTTTGCAACTTAAAGCTGAGTCTCAGCTGAATCCAATTGTGATTGGACGATCTCCACGTACTTGTAGAGCCGTCCGATCTACTGAAATCTCTGCCGGATCTATAAAATTGGATCGTTAGTCGTTATCTCTAACCCATCTTCACTATCATCAAGTATTCAGAATACCTGCTCGGCCATATCGGTGTGCTTGTCCTGAGCTTCAACCAAATCGTCCTGAAGCCTCTCACTGAGGAGCCTGTAGGTTTTTCTTTTCTCGGTAAGGCCCCGAACCTCAACCTTGTTCTCCTCTCGAATTATAAGGAAGGATTCGTGGTGCAACACCGAAGCTTGCAATTAAGGAAGAAGATGTTTGAATGATCTACAATTCTAAGTATAAAATAAATAAGGAAGAGACTCTCGAAGATTACCCGATTTAGAGCTTGTTGAGCCTCACTGAACCGGCAAGAGGCACCCACATCGTTCATCACGACTTGGTCCTCCTCGGTTACTAAGCCTCTCAGATAGCTGGAAATCTCAACAGGGGAGATAAGACTCGAGCATCCTCCGGGATAGTAAGCACTAGGTTCCGTTTGTGTCTTGGGTTAGTGCTCGGAGCCGGGAATTGGTACACCAGTCTCTAGCTCGATGAAGATCCAGTAGTGCCCAACGATGGTATTTTCTTCGGCACCGGTAAATCACCGAATCCGGAGACATCCTCGAAAGCAGCAACTTCGATCACGTCGAAGAAGCCATGGATATCGATCCGGTGACTATCCAGCATGTTGGCCTCTTGGATCATGGTATCCGAAATCTGGGGGTATTCCAAAATATCAACCACCCCGAGATCATCCCTAGGGACCTCTTCCATTGATCGAGAAGCCTCGCCTCTAGTCTCTCTCTCCACCGTCTTAGCTGGGGACGGGGTGGCCTCTATTCTTTCTGATTCAGGTACCTTCGCTGAAGCTCCATCATCAATTGCCTCCGGTTCGGAGGGCTTTTGAACCGAAGCAGTAGCTCGCACACGGGCCACCAGCTTGGAGTTGTCTTCTTCTTCCTCTTCGGACTCATCCCTTAATCGGCGGATTGAGTCCGAGGATATAACATGATCATCCACCTTGGGCTTACGAGGCTTCCTCGCCGGTTTTTTCTTTTCCGAGCCCAGGGGACTCGGAGCCCTTTTTCTCTTTTTCTCCTTGGCTAGATTTAGAGATGATGGCTGGGGAAGGACTTCTTCGTCACCGGAAAGGGGTCTCATTGCAACATCCTTCCCGAGTCCTGCAAAAGAAAAAAATATAAGTTAGTTTGAGAATAGGCCATAACAATAAACAATCCGAGGCAGAATTTAACATGGTTACGGGCCTCCCATCAACCCTTTGATAACTCCATCCAGGCACATTCGGAATAAGGTCTCTGAGATACCAGGCCTTCGATCCATTGCTTCAATTCCAGAACCGGGTCCGGCATCTGGGTTACGGCTGCAACATCAAAGCAAAGATAAGGAAAGATGATAGGAAATGAAACAACAAATTTGACGTTCGAGGTAAAAGTGCTTACGTTTCATGTTCCACTTTTCAGGGAACGACATGTCTTCAGAGGGAATCAGGTCCGATGTCCTTATTCGGACAAACCTGCCCATACGCCTTGATCCCGAGACTCGTCTATGCTGGAGAACAAGTCTCTACTGGCTCAGCAAGCAAGCTTCGTCAGCCCCCTTCAAAAGAGTCGTGGACTATAAAGGCGCATGAGGTGATTGAGGGTGAAAGGATATCCCTTGATCTTGCTCGTGAAGTAACAGAGAAGAACGACTATTCTCCAGAACAAAGGGTGGATTTGGCCTAGGGTGACATTGTTTCTTTTGCAGAAGGCGGCGATTAAAGGGTCTAAGGGACTAAACGTAAAGGGGTAAGTGTAAACACTTAGATACCCCTCCACGTAGGTGGTGATCGATTCCTCAGAAGAAAGAATGACCACATCTTTGTTCACCCAGTTGCACTTCTCCTTGACCTTTTTGAGGATGTCCTTGGTAATGGTGCATATATACCTCGACATTGGCTTGCATCAGCCCTGCACCGAGGAGGTCTTCTCTATTTTAAAGTCAATGACAGTTGGGCACCCTGTCAGAACGAATTCCTCAGGGTGGGGATCCGCCTCAACCTCATCACCGGCGGGCCATGATGAAGAAGCAGCCTCTTTTTGTGGCACGGTTTTGAAAGTCCTAGCCATTTATGAACAGTAAGGAAAAGGGTAAGGATGATATACTGTTGACTAGGGTTCAAGAAATTTGGGTATGGAAATTATGAAGTAAGGGGATTCTTTGAAATCAAGAGCAGAAAAAGCGTTGATTGTAAAAGTTTGAATGAGAGATGATTGAAGTTCTTATAGGTTGGAGGCGACGGTTCAGAACCGGTAGTGGCCGACCAGAACCTGATAGGCATTTAATGCCTTGGTAACTGGACCGACGAGATGTTTTGTTGCTTATGTCATGATCGGGTTCGTCATTGACGTCATTATTTATCGAGACGAAGTTCGGGAATTCATGTAGTTTCTCATCACTTCTTTCCGAGAAACGAGAGGACTATCTGTATATGGTCAAAATGGGCGTGCCCTTCTTATGACTAATCGAGGTTAAATCATGATAGGCCTTGGTTCAACCTCGTGTTATATCGAGCCTCAATGTGGAGTTAGATTGCTGAGCCCGTAATTTAGAGACCGACCACGGTCAGAGATCAACCAAGATCGAGACCAAGCAGAATGGAGATCGATCAAGACCGAAGAAAGTTTACCTAGTCAAACAACGGTAAGCAGAAATATCTGAAATCGAGCAAGGATCACGGTGAAAATCTTGGCACGTATCAATATGAGGCTGATTAAACTGTATTTAGAATTGCACCATAAGTAGGACCTCCCTACTATATAAAGGGGGTTTAATCATTTGTAAAGACATCATATTCACGCAATACAAAATAATATACTACTCATTTCTTTAAGCTCTCAATACTATGTTACTTTGTTCATATCTCATTTTGTTCATTCATTTGGTTCGAGGGTCACTTATCTCGAGGGTCAAAGCTGCACATCTCATTTGGTTTGCTTTTATTTTCTTTACACTCAATTTTAATATTAATTTGCATATTTTCTCAGTTTGTGCCAAATAAAATCACGTGTTCTTAAAACTACATATAAATTCAATTGTTATTCGTTTTTAGGATAAACAATTTTCAACAAACATATTAGACAATGTCCCAAATAAACAACATATGGCTCCGAAAGAAGGTTGTGATTGTTGTTTCATAGGATGTCTGAGATGTTCTGTGTTGAAAAGGTATCCCACGAGGCGAGACAGGAAAAAAGTTTATAAGTTGTCCAAGTCTTTCGTCTTCAATTGTTGCCGAATCGAATCTCATAATACAATCACTCGTCCTCGGCCCTTAATAATAGACTTTTTTTCTTTCGAGCCGCTCATCATTTGACACACATCAACACGAATGGAAATATTTACGATACATTTCTGGCCAGAGATGACAAATATCCAGTGAAATTAGTCAGAGTACAAAATGATCAAAACATCACGTTTATTAAAGATTTACGACATGTTTCTAACACCTTAAAATGTTTGAGAAAATCATTATTAAAATACGAATATCGAAAATGAAAGGTCATACGTACTAAGTTTAAGGGGCCATCAGTATATTTGATTTATTTTATTTTTACTTTTTCGGATAAAAAGAATGGAAGCTTTAGGACAATAATAAAATAATCCGTGTGAGAACTATAAGTCACGAGTTCAATGCATGAACTGTCTATATCATATCTCTTAAAATACGATCCTTCTTCAAACTGTATATGAATACGAGTTATTTCGTACACCGAATGCTTGCTTCTTTTTTTTTTTTGATAAAAAAGGTGAAGTGGTAATTGATGTTGAGAGTTGAGATGGAAAAAAAGGGAAGGAATGATAGGCGTGGACAAAGAGGAAACACACACTTGGCAGAAGTTTGGTAGTGGTAGAAACAGTAGGTTCGTGGCCTTCAAACTTGCCAATGGAACAATATTAACGTGTTGCTCTCTGGTTAAGGCATTAGTTTTATTCCACTTTACTCTCTCCGTTTCAATCTATATGAATTTGTTTAATTAGATATATAGTTTAAAAAAAATAAAATAATTTATAATTTATGATTCTAAATAAATTAAAAATGAGTCTAAAGTATTTATATAAATAAAAACTTTTTATTAAGGATAAAATTAGAAGTTTAAATTAAATTGTATTCAAATTTTAAAAAAATTATTCTTTTTGAAACAGGATAAAAAAAAAATAGATTCAAGGAAAGTGAAACTACTCTCTCTTTCATATTAGTTACCCTACCCATATTTTATGCTATAAGCCAGCTGAGTCAGCCGGACATCAGAACAAGCATAACAAATTAAAAAAAATCGAACTTAAACTATTTTAACAGTGTAAGATTTTGGACATATAAATATTAATATGAGGATGAAAGAAAATGACCGATAAATCAATTCTCTTGTATTCGGACATAAAATTTATACACTTAAAATTAAAATAAGAAAAAATAGCGATTTGAATCCTCATTCTTCTAATTTCCTCTTATCTACTTTCTTGTTCATTTCAATGCCTAATAAAATAGTTAAGGCAGCTGCACATAGCACAACTCTTCTAAGACTTGCAAAAAATCTCTGCATCTGTTTGTTCGAATTAGCGATAGGCTAGCAACCTTTGGCTCTCCGCGATAGGCTAGCAACCGATGGCTACACGGGAAGGAGCCCCTCTGCTTACAAGTTTGCTAAGGATTGGCGTCCGGGTTCCAAAAAATTTTCAAACAAAAAATTCTAATTTCTAAATTGAAAGGTTCATTTCTTTCAACCCCTATTATATTTTGTCCAAAAGCAAAACGGTACTAGGGCCAGTTGTTTTACTTAAAATTAAATCTCTTTTTTTTGAAGTACAGAATAGCCTTACTTGGTCGTGACCAAGAAACTACTGGCTTTGCTTGGTGCGCAGGGAATGCCCGACTTATCAATTTATCCGGTAAACTACTAGGGACTCATGTAATCTATGCTGGATTAATCGTATTCTGGGTCGGAGGCATAAAATATTTCAAATATATAAAAATATTATTAAAGAACGAAATTCGAAAAGTATTACTCCCTCCGGTCCATAATAAGTGATTAATTTACTTTTTTATTTTGTCCAAAATAAGTGTCCATTAATATAATCAAGAAAGAATTCAATTTGTTTTTACAAAATTACTCATATGTACATATTCCTAAAAAGTTTTTTTATTGGTCACATTAAATATTTAATTAAAAATAGTTTAGTCATACTAGTTATTATTATATAAAATTTAATATTTTCTTAATAAGTATACCAAAAAGTAATTAATCAGTTATTATGGACTAGAGGGAGTACCTATTTGGTGGTGAGATTATTTTGTTTTGTGCATTTGCCCATGCCGGATTACAATACATATGGATTTCTGTACTGAGCAGATATTTTTTGTGCCAGTGCCAGTCTGCCCATATGTATCTCCATTATGATTGGCTGAGGCTGGCAGTCAACTTGTATATACTATAGATATTTTTGAAAAATCTAAAAAAAAAGTAAGATATTTCTGCTCATACCAAATCCCATATACAATAATTTGACTTTGTAAAAACTCGACCCTTTGGCTTAACAGCTTGTTTGGATGGTTAAAAAATATCACTTTATAATGTATGGTATCGTATTGTGTTATATCGTTTGATGAATACAATATTTGGATAGATTGTAATTGTTTGTTGTTGTTTCTTGATATCATGCACCAGCAATATCAAGAATAAACATATAACGATGCAACGATACTATATCGATCGTTATATAAAGTGGCGCATTTCGTCGTTACGTAACGACGGATTTAACAATGTAATACAACAAAATTTAAGTAATAACTAAATAAATAACATATTTAAAATAACAATACGATACAATACTACATAACGACCATCCAAACAAACTGTAAATATTTATGCATATCAATAATTTTCTCAAATTAGGTAGAGATATTTCCCGCAAGTTGAAAATAAAATACTAAAAATAAGCTGATACGAGGCGGCTTGAAAATAGTTTAACTATAAAGGCAGAGAAAAATCAAAGAAAGCTCAGCTGGAGGCTCGAAGCCTGGACCATTAAGGCGGATGTAGTATTCTGCCACGTGTTAAACTGAACCCATAATTTTCGAGGCGGAGTAATAATTTATATATAAAAATTTATTAAAATTATAAAAATATTAGATATGAACCTATTATATTTATTAAAATTATAACGAGTACAATACTAAAAATCTTAAAATTTGTTAATTCCTGATCCGCCCAAAATGCGCTCTCTCTCTCAATCATTTGTTTGGTCTTTGCTTCCATGCCTCCCTGTTCACTAATACGATGGCTATAAATACCCTTTTTTATGTGTCAAATAATTTCCTAAGTAAGAATTTAAAGAGAAAAAATTCCAAGTATTCAACAATTCTCACGAGTGAGTAATTTAAGTGGAGCTCTGAATTTTCCTTCAGTTTCAACCTTACTGCTTTGCGACTTCTTAGGTGAGTTCATATATTTAAGTTTACTTATTGAGTAATTTTGTAAATATTCTGTTTAAGAACTGTATAAAAGTAGCAGAAATCATTGAGTAATTTTTGTAAATATTTTAAATAATTTTCAAGTGTTAGAACTACTACTATGCTTCAATTCCAAGCAAGTTAGAGTCTGTTATATGAAGCTATATGAATCATCACTGTTCTGATGTAAAAGTGAACACGTTGCTATATATATTGCGAAGATTTATCCTAAATGCAGAGGCGGATCCAGGATGTTCAATTTTAAGATTTTTAACATTGAATCCATTATATTTTTAAATTATGGGTCGAATTTTTACTTACAATTTTCTACGCAAAAGTTATGGGTTGAACCCGTAGGTCACAACATTTGTTGTCAACTTACTGTAATCCTCCTCTTTTATATGCGTGTGAGCAGTGGCAGAACTAGAACTTTTACCAAGGGGTGTCAAAATATAAAAAAGTAAATATACACGAAATTAAGGAGGTTCAACACATCGTATATATACATAAAAAGTATTTTTTTATGTATTTGCACAGTGTAATAAGTTTGAGGTGTTGAAATGAATAAATACCTTTGGATTACCAAATAGTACAAGTGCCATTCCTTTTGCATATTTTCTTGTCTTCAATCTAGGTGATACTTAATTGATAGTAATGTGCATATTGCAGTTGTTTGCATTCTTCAATTTTTTATGTGATAGGTGTCCTGGAATTTTCAATTGGTTGTTGATATATATGCTATCTCTGAATACTGGGTATGTTGTTGTTGTTGTTTGTGAATATGAGGTTATGTTTTTCTCGTCGCATTTAGCTAAATTAACTCATTCTTGCCATTTGTCATATGAGGATCAACATCATGTTTCTTTCTTTCTGATCTGGGCTGCATGTTTTCATTGAATATGTGTGTTCAACAATTGCTTGGAATTTTAAGGAGATGTGACTTCTCTTTATTTACCTTTTTGCTGCATTACAAGTGGTCTTGAATAGAGTGGAATAGTTACAGAGGATTCATATAATTGATCCCAATATTGTTTAGGATCAGTTGTTCTGTAGCCTTCAACTCAATTAACTCTTTGAGTGTCCTTTCCGAGTTTCCGTCTTTATTTTCTACATAGAAATGGTTAAAGTAGTTCATCTCTTAAAATGGGCCAGGAAACTTGTGGCATTCTAGCATTAAGGCCTCAACTTGACCCCAACTCTGGCTCTGGTATGGTTGCATTTTCCAAAAGCTTATTTTGCAAGTGAAACTTCATCTTCGGATTGTTATACTAAGCTTGAAGCTACATTTTGGAATCCTCCGAATTTGGAAAAACTCGTTGAGGCAGAGTGATACATTCTTGCAAAATGTACCCTCTACAAGCAGCAAACATCTCCCAGATTTCGGTGGAGAACAGTTCCGCAGAGTACCAGGTCGTTCTGGTGTTGGATTGTTCGAGAGTGAATGTAGTCCTCCCCAGGTAACCAAATCAAAAGATTTAAGTTGTACCATTCACAAAAAGTATCATATTCTATGCACGATGTAGAGACAATGAAAATAGACACTCCTTTGGACTCTGTAACGGAATTGACTGGATATTATCTCTGCATTTCTCAGACAACCTACATTTATTTAATCATGAGCTGGACGGACGCTAATCATTTTGAAGAAAGAGAAGTCATTGGTAAATCAAGGATATGGAGTGAATTTAATGGAAAAAGCATCATTAATTGATCATGACAGCCAATCTCTACCTTTTAGTAATAATCAAAAGAAAAACTGAAGATACAATCAGCTGAAAATTTCCGCAGGTAGTGAAGCAAAAGATAAATACGGAAGACAGTAAGCCTTCTGAAGTAATGTTGAAGAATGAATTGTTCAGCTGAAATTCATACCATGAAACGGGATGTATTTTAGGAAAAGAACCATTTTTGGGGTATATACTGGTCTGAACTATGTCTAAAAGGTCTTGATTAAAGCACTTTACTAACGTAAAACTGGTGCGAAAATCTTCTTTAAAATTTGTCATGGTCATGGTCTCCTAAAATCTAACCTACCAAGCGGGAAAAAGAAATGAAAGATCTTTCTAAGCTGTATTCTCGCATATATTGTTGCTACACTGACTTTTACTTGTTTAACTAATGTGCCTTTCTTATGACTTCTGCAGGTATGTCTTCTACCCCATTAAAGCGGGTATTCTCACTGTCCCTTGAACATTCTAATTTGTACTTTATGTTGATGGTCAATGTAAAAATAGTCATATTACGATATCATGTTATCTTCAGTTTATTATCAATAGGAACTCCAGATTCGTCCAATTTACCTGATAAAATACCAAGTATATATGGGAATGAATTTTAAAAGTTGGCTGCAGTTATCGTATGATAAGCTAAACCATATAACATTTTGAGGAAACTGAGTTGTTCTAGCTGGTATTCGCACTCTTATCCTTGTACAATGTGAGAAAAAGTGACATATCATCTGTGATCTTCTTAGTGTAACTCCCAATGTTTCTACAAAACAGTACTCTTGGCAATGGTACTGTTGGTTTCACGTTTGACCTATTGAGTAGATTAAGAGCTCAAGCAATAATATCCGTTTCGATTTTAACCATATGATATCTTGCAGGAGAGTGAAATGGACCAAAATGCACCTACTCATCTTGCACTTGGCTGTCCCAGAAAAGAAATTGGATGTAAAAACGTTATACCTGACATGAACTTGGAGCCTCCTGCTCCGATTGATAATTTGGAGCCAACTTCTTCCAGAACTCAAAGTCTGGATTTGAGATCACTCCTTGGCCATAATGAGCAGCCAAGTTCATTGAAAGCCGATTTCTCCCCTGTCGTCCTGCTTGAACAGGAACCAGGTGGCAGATGGGTCAAGCGCCTCAAAGTGAGTGCTTCTGGCTCATTTTCTGTTGGAACAAAGAACTCTAACCTTTCAGGGAATACATCTCACGAGAAAGCAAACAAGTTTCTAAGCAAAATTACTGAAGTTAATATAACTGGCTCAGAACTCACAGCTGGTAAACTTCATGGTGAAGAATTGATGGCTCATGATAGACCTCCAGCCTTAGCAAGAAACAGTGCCTCTTCATCTATAAATGTTACGAAGAAAGATCTAGAGTTATTGACTTCACAGTCTTGGATGCGAAGGTGGCTTCATAATAGGGTTCCCACTGCACAAAAGAGGCCTCAACCAGTGGTGGTTTGTACGCCTCGAGGCTCAAAGTTAGGAGTTGATGATTTTCAGAAGAAGCACTTCCCAAGCATTGCTGCCATGGCCCTCATGGGAAAGGCATTAACTGGTTTTCAACCATGTGAATTCCAAAAAAGAGGTCCCTATGTAGTTTGGAGGAACACAGGAGTTTCTGAACCTACATAGCAGCAAGAGTTACTGTGCTTCAGGTTAGTCCACCGACGGTGCTGATGCAGTGTTGGTCAGGCTATGAATAATGAGGATAATGTGCTCTGGCTTAATATGTGATCATGCAATCAACTGCATTTTGGAGCTTAGTGTCGATTTGTTGGTGCCAGTAAGTACATAGCTTGTCTTAGATTTGGTTTCTAGTGTTTGCTTAGATGGGATTATCTTTGTATTTAATCAGTATGATGAGAATGCCAGACACCTTGTTTCTTGAACAGGCCATCTGGCTGCTTTAATCAGTGTGTGCTAGGGATCTAGATGATGTGGCAATTACGTGCTAAAGTAGGCGATTATCACCATGCAATGTTCGTCGCAGGGTCTAAGATTCAGTTCATTGGACAGTTGAACCATCCCAGCTTTACTTTGTTGAAGACTCTGAGTGAGTGAGTGACTGCTCCTCTCGTCAGCTGGTTGAAAGTTTTTCCTATTGACAATGAACCAATAAGGAAAAATAATTTGGTTTACTAGATTAAAAGTACTCATTATTTATCCAATGTTTTAGTGTCATCTGCATGCTGATTTTGATGATTGCTTAAAATAGTTGTTTGTAATTGCTCTTGCCCTTTTTATGGCATGCATCATTTTCATTATCATCTTGCATTATCTCTACTTGCAACATGGCCAACTGCTTGAAGAAACCCTGAATATTAAATCGTGAAACTATGCTGGTGGTCTGAACTGAAATTACTCTTTCTTATCAGCATTTGTTTCTAAGTATATAGTCACTAGTGTAAAGGTAGTGCCTGTTCATACAGTTAGGGAATGGTGGCTCTAGTCTCGATTCAATATGGCTTACACGCGCATGAAGTGCTTCCCAGCTGAGGTTCTTCAGTATGCTCTTATGCAGCATACCTTGACATTTTCACAAAGAGACTGTTTTCGCGCCTCAAACTGGATTTCAATAACTGGAAAAAGAAAAGATGGGATTTTACGTTTTCAATTACTATAGTAAATAGTGTTTTTCATACAAGCAGCAAATCTTATCCTCCATTTTGTCTATAGGCTATATTCCTGTGATAGCAATAACATTGCCCAAGCTTTGATACTAGTTGTTAGGTTAAAACGGCCTAAAGATACTCTTAATATGGTGTGATATTGTTCGCTTTTGACAAAAGCTTCACGATTTTCCCCAAAAGGCCTCACACCATTAAGAGTATTCAATTCCTTACAGTAGCTTATTTTTCTTTTCTACTTTCCACGTGGAACTTCATTCGCACACCCAGCAGTAGTCCTGTGATAGCAATAGCATCTCCAAGTTCTTTGAATGTCCTAAAGAGTTGGGTACTCCTGTGAGAGCTGTGGCCGCGGCATGCACTTCTCTTAGACATTCCAACTTCCCCAAATCATCAGGCAGTTCTTTCATTTTTGAGCAACCGTGAGGATCAGGATTTCAAGTGATTTTAAATCACAGATTCTATCTGGAAGTTTCCGTATGTTACGACAAGATGTCAAATTGAGACTACAAAGTCTCTCCATATCTCCGATTGTTGAGTAAAAATTGCGTGGGGCACCCTATTTGGTCGCCCCCATTTAACTTATACCCGTTTTTTTAAAATTTTTTAACTTGTACCCACTTTTTAAATAACTTCAGCTCCCCTTTCCCTCGCTGAGCTGAAGTTCACTAGTTAAGCTGAAGTTCGCCAGTTATAAAGACAAAACTTCAGCATACGGGGCTGAAGTTTCCCAGTTACAAAGACAAAACTTCAGCTCTTGTCTTTGTAAACTGGGGAACTTCAGCCCCGTATACTGAAGTTGTTGTCTTTATAACTTGGGAACTTCAGCCCCGTATGCTGAAGTTTCCCATTTACAAAAGACAAACTGAAGTCTTCAGCCCCGTATGCTGAAGTTTTTGTCTTTATAACTGGGAAACTTTAGCCCCGTATGTTGAAGTTCCCCAGTTACAAAGACAAAACTTCAGCTCTAGAGCTGAAGTTCCCCAGTGTAACTGAGGGAACTTCAGCCCCGTATGCTGAAGTTTTTGTTTTTATAACTGGAGAACTTCAGCCCCGTATGCTGAAGTTCCCCAATTACAAGACAACAACTTCAGCTCTAGATTTGAATTCGCAAGCTACTTCAGGCCCGTCTACTAGAATGCTGAAGTTTTGCGTGATTGCCTTTGCTACTTCAGTCCCGCATGCTGAAGTTATGCGCAAAAGCGGGTACGGATGCAATTTTTTTTACAAAGCGGGTATAAGTTAAAACGTGACACAAATGGTGGGTACGGGTGCAAAAGCCCCAATTGTTGAGTCCAACCCCATCAAATTTAGACAACCACTAAAGGATAATTCCTCAAGAAGATGTAAACCAGAAAACTTGGGAGATATCTTGAGGTTCTCACAATAGCTGAATATCAATTTCTTTAAACACTTGAAATACTGTATCCAAAAAAAATGAACAAAAAAGAATGGACATAAGCTTTTTTTTGTTTTTTTTTAAGCTTCCAAAGAATAATAAATTTTGAAATTATGTCAGAAGTGATGTCAAACCTTCAAAGGTGCTTGGAATTCTTCGAAATTACTATAAGCCATGTCTAGAAGAACAAGATTCTCCAGATAAAAATCAGATGGTATGTATTTCATTGGACAATAGTGCCAAAACAAACATTTTAATGACTTGGGAAGATAATGAAAACTTCCATGCAGCTGAACGTGATTGATTTGTAGGATCCTTAGCTTGGTCATCTTTTCAAATGTTTTAGTACTCAAAGTGAAATCCTTCAATTCTGGAGACTCGAGCATTATTGCTTCAACTGCTCTTGTTCCCTGTATGCAAGGATAATTATTAACATTAATGTACTCATGGCTTCTACGGTGAGATTAACAACAATAACAAACTTGGTGTAATTACACGCGCGAGGTCTGGGGAGAGTAGTGTGTATGCAAACATTATCCCTATCTCGAGAAGATAGAGAGGTTGTTTCCGATAGATCCTTGGCTCAAGAAAAGATGCAAAAGGAAGCAGTAGCAACAAACAATAACATTAACAAGATAATGGCTTCTATGGGGAGAGACAACAACAAACAACAACAATCCAGTAAAATCCCACAAGTAGGGCCTGGGGAGGGTAGTGTGTACGCAGACCTTACCCCTACTCCGAAGGAGTAGAGAGGCTGTTTCCGAAAGACCCTCAGCTCAAGAAGACGGAAAGATACAATAGATCCATAACAGCATCCGAAGCCAGAAAAATAATATCAGCATCGTAAGAGACATGCATCACTATGTCATTCAGATTTTGTTCTACCTTCTTTATTTTTTGTGTTTTTATTTAAGTTTATTTCCGCAAATTTTGGCTTACCTAGTCGTCGGGACTAGGTGCTGTCACGATACCCTTCGGAGGGTAAATTGGGTCGTGACAAGTTGGTATCAGAGCTCTAGGTCCATAGGAGTCACAAGTTACAAGCTGATTTATTAGAGTCTCGCGGATCGGTGCGGAGACGTCCGTATCTATCTTCGGGAGGCTATGTAACTGTTAAGAACAATCACATTTCTTTGAATTCCTTGTCGTGCGAGTTATTGACATCAACATTCTAAAACTCTATTTTGTTCTTTCTCGCAGATGGTGAGGACCACTATACAATAGCCAGTAAGTAATAACGACACAGTACTATCTCACAAAGTATTATGATACCTTGTGTCTTAGGAGCACATCAGAAATGTCATTAGGACACCATAATCTGCTACGCGCCCCTGGATTATCAGGTGATTCCATACGAACAATTTCTCGCCCCATATCACGAATCAAATTATGCATATGCTCAGTTGCTCATTTTAATCAACTTTTAACAAGGATCTGTCGATCAATTCACAAATTTCAACTTCGGGGTAGAAACCACAAGCTTTGGATATACTTACTGCCTCATCCTTCTTGATTTTGGGATGGAAACAGGCAATATCAAGGAAAACAACCTTAGTAAACTCATCAGGAAATCCATCAAAACTTGTTTTAAGTTTTGTAAGAATATCGTTAGGAGGAGTCTTCTTTAGTTTCTCCAAGGTACTTAACCACAATTCGATCTTTCTAACAGCCTAAATAAGCGCCCAAAATTTCAAGAGCAAGTGGAACTCCATTACAATAAGTTACAATGTCTTCTACAAGCTGAGTGTAGTATTCAGGTGGTAGTGCACCTCTGAAGGCATGTGAAGTGAATAGTTGTAAAGAGCTCTTGTGGTCCAATCTCATGGCTTCATATTGCTCATCTGTTTGTAGCTCTTTTAGCATATGCTTGTCTCTAGTTGTTATAACAACTCTTGCATTTAACTGCCATTGATCATCCAAATCATCAAGGACAATGAAAACCCTTTTTTCTGCCCCAGTCTTTCTTTGATCAAAGTGATGCCTTCATCAACATTGTATACGTTGATCTTTTTCCTAAGAAGTTGAACTAATCCATTATGTCCTCTACAAGCCTCTGGTCTCACATCATCAAGATAACAGCTTTCTTCAAAATGATGAAAAACTTGGTTGAACACAGCCCTTGCAAAGAGTTGTTTTACCCATTCCACCCATACCGTGAATCCCAATCACACGAACATCATCATCACATTCTCCTTTGAATAATAACTTTTCTATTTGATTAACAGGGAGCAAAAGAGCCACAATGTGCTTGCTAATGGAGAGGGGATTTCGCTATTTCACTTCCTGTAAGACTTCCTCAACAATTGCACCCACAAATTTTGACTCAAACCTGCCAATTAGTTTTAGTTTTAAAAAGAAAGGAATTGAAGTGGCAAATTTTGATCAGCACAATAGAACGAAAATGCAAAAAATAATTGAAAAACATTGTACTTATTCAGTCTGCTTTAACTGAATCAGAAAACAAATTGTATCATCAAGAATATGCAAAAGCTCAGTCTCTAGATGATGCATAGTTTCTTGAGAGAACAATTATGAAAATGATTGATCCTTCAGGACTTCATGAGATGAAACATGTTCATCCTCACTCACACCTGAATGTTTTGATCCAAACTTGGCAAAGAGATTATCTACAAAAATTTTTGACGTATCACCAATTGTATAACTCAAGAAGACGTCATACTTACTGGAAATGAAAGCTGAGAACTAGATGGTTGATATTGACCTTTGTGATCAACCATCGGAAAAAAAAATTGGGAAGAGAAGCTAGATCTGATGATAAATGTAGGGCAGTTTGATCCGAAGAGATATAATTAATTGCGACTTTAGTTTTTCAAACATTTCTTTAACCTGCTTCCTTTGTCACTATCTAGCTCCTCATTTGCCATTACAGGAATAAGTTTTTAGTCTTTTGGGTTGATTAAATGAAGAAAGATTCTCCAAACTTATTTTTAAGGTGGTTATTGTTGAACCTCAACTTTCCAATTGGACCCTTTTTTGAATTGTTCAGGATCACAGTTATTGTTGAGAGGCACTGTTGGAATGTCTAGAAAGCTTTTTCATTTTGTCCTAATCATTAACATTCTCTTGAGGTAAACGAGTGGAACTAATTTCGACTTCCAGAGACAGTAAAGGAAAAGACATGCAGCGTCAAGATTGTAAGATAGTTAAGAGATAAAATAACTCCACTAAATAGCAATCTAACACCAAACATAGTCAAAATAGTAGTAACTGCTATCAAAACGATTGCTCAAAATAGCCATAGCTCGTACTGTCAACATAATTTTCCAAATTCAGCTTAGAGAACGTCGAAAATAAGCAGGCCCCTGCAAGAGCTCTATAAGAAAATGAACTAAACATCTTTTAAGTGTTGGTTGCCCTCGTGTAGATCTGCTGGCTAGCATGAGCGGACACCATCCTGATCGAGCCTCTTGCCATCAAATCTCTGATCGCCTTCCTAGCAAGTGATCCACTAATCTGCATATTCAATTAAATAAATGAACAAATTAGCATAGTTACAATCACATCGGCCACAAACATACACGCTGAATCAATATTCTGCTGCCAATTACAACCAAGTACTAATAACTTCAACCCACAGAACAATTTTTAGGATCAAAATTTAAGATACAAGAAATGCATGAGCGTACAAAGATAATCACCAAGTACAATGCAGCAAACTACACTCAACAACAAGAACATAATATCAAAACATTACTTCATCATTCGACATGGCATATGTGCTTTGATAGTCATCCGATTCGTGCACATGTTATAACATGAACAGCACATATAGCCAAGCAGAAACAGAAAACGACCAGCACCATGACACACAAGGCGCCACAACACCCTCTAAGACACATTCAAAAGGACTCACAAGGACTATTTTGGAAACCAACAACACAAGGAAAACATTTTTTATTAAGGGTGTGTTTGGTATAACAGAAAATGTTTTCCATGGAAAATGTTTTCTTGGAAACAAGTAGTACTCTTACTCATTTCCGGTGTTTGGTACGCAAATTAAGGAAAATAACTTCTCAAGAGTATTTGGAAAATGTTTTTAAGTCATTTTCCTCCAGTTTCGGTAAAATGTGATATCTAGGAAAACATTTTCCAAACTATCTTGGGGCAACCAAACAGTGGAAAATGGGAAAACATTTTCCGTCATATACCAAACACACCCTAAATGCACAAGTGATACCAGCAGAAACCCATTGGGTGCTGGCCAAAAACCCTAGAAGCACGCAATGGAATCACAACTAACAAACATCAAAGCAACGATAAAACCCAAACTTCTAAATAGTCATGTTATTTGTTGGAGGAGCATCAAAAATAAAATTTGAGTTCACATTTTCTAAGACCCTCCGACGATCCAAGGACAACTTAAGACAAAATCACCATTAGTAACGGTTCTTGTTTCAACCACTACACTACCTAAAGCCTCATAATAGTTCACACTCCATTAACATATTAACTTTTAAGCTGACAGAACAAGCTAGACTAATTAGCCTCTGCTTCCACAGTATAGTCAAATCCTCAGCCGAGGGTCTATTGGAAACAACATCTAGTTGGGGGTAAGGTCTGCACACAAACTACCCAGACCCCACCAACATGTTGGGATCAAACTGGGTCCATTGTTGTTGTTGTTTGTTCCACAGTATAGTCAAATATAATAGTATCATCGGCAAAAGAATAAACTCTATATATATCTCTTATGAGAAGCATTCCACGCTAATATTAAGGTGCAAATCAAGTTTATGATGACTAACATCTACTTAACTGGTAAAGCAGATCCCACAACATACATCAAAATAGACATACGACAATAGATGTAATACAGAATAGACATAACTCAAAACAAAACCAAAAAGTAAAAAATAAATCACCAGATTTAATATTAAAATCATAAACATACCCTGAGACGGTCGGAGAGGACAGAGGGAGTGATAAGTTTATATTTAGGTGCTTCAGACAGAAGCTTATCGTACGTAGCCTTGTCGAACAATACCATGTTGTTCACCTTTTCCTTTTGCTTTCCCTTGCTCCACTTCTGCGATCCACAAATACAAATATACATAAGTTACCTTCAAAATTAACCGCGCATCAAAATCAAAAAGTAAAAAACAAAAAGGAGGTGACCTTCTTCTTCTGCTTGCCACCACCGGACTTTGCAGGCTTTGAAGATGGAGGTGGAGCTGCCTTCTTTGGAGCCTACAAAAGAACGAAAAAAAATAAAAAATTCAGATATTGAAAGAAAGTTTCAAGTATAGTTAACGAAATCGGAGGCGGAGAGCATACCATTGATCAGAGAGCGGCGGAGCTTTGAGGTAGAAATGAAAAGTGTAAAGAAGGATATGGCGATATAAAAACCTAATGGGGTTTCTAGGGTTTATATTTGCCTCAAAATCGTAATAAAGCCCATAACTGGGCTTTCTAATGGGCCGTATAGCCCAATCTACATGTTGTTCTGCCCTGAAATTTACAAAATATTTATTTCAATAATAAAATATATGAGAAAGTAACCTTGCGCTAGAATTTTAAAGCACACTTCCAAAATATGACACACGCTTTTTTTCTGGTGGTCGGTCAGAATTTGTGGCAAATGATGATCACCATATGGTATCTAGGATTTTCTTGTCAAAAATCCTGACGATCACCTTAAGAACCTGGTGATCACCGTGGGCAGAGGCGGATTTACGTTGGGCGAAGCGAAGGCACGTGACAACGCTTTATCGAAAAATTTTACTAAATACTTATAATAATTAAAATTGAGAAGCTAAAACATGTATAAATTGATTGAAGTGACCCCACTTAACATAACCGGGTAAGTAGCTTGTTTGGTGAAGTGCCCTAGTTTTCTAGGATATATCATTAGTTCGAAGCTCGTGGTAGCTTTTTCTAGTGTTAAACAAAAGAAACCATTGGGTCAAGAACCAAATTCATCTGTTCCGGCGACAAAAAGTTATTTGAAAGCCTAAAGGATGTTGTTGCTTCCATAAGTGGGTCTGCTAATTTTTTGTTTTTTTCCTTCATTTTCTTCTAGGTGATGATACCGATTAAGAATGATTTCGCATATCAATTATGAGTTTTTGAGTGATTGTTTGGTGCCTTTAATTAACAGAAAGTACATTTAGTATATTTCTAGTGAGGTTATTTTGAATACATTTTAAAAAATAAAATATTTCTGAAGAAGAATTGTAATATGATTGAGTTGTGCTTTATTCAGTTATATTTTTCTTTCTTTAATCTAGAGATCTGTGTATTGTTCTATTATAAAAGGGTGACACCACTTACGAAAAGTCATGTGTACGCCACTGTAAGCATACTTCCAAAATATGACGCTGAGGCTTTTTCTACGAGACTTTTGTTAACGAGATCAAAATTTTACGGTGGCATCGAAATCTTATTTGTGTAAACCGTCTAGAACTTTATTTTTAAACTAGATGTATATATTTTAAAATTATAGAAGAATAGTACAATACTGTAAATTATAATTTTTATGGCTAGTAATTGTATTGGTCAAAATTTGGGCTGAACTTAATGACTGCAAATAGACGAGATATGGTTGAAGTCGAAGCCGGCCACGCCTCAATGGCGAGGAGTCGCCTGAAAAAGGACTAGTGCGAGTTCGTGTAAAGAACGTATGAAAGCAACGGTTAGACTAAGTTTTAGAATAGTGAGAATGTTGTACTTTTTAGGGTTTCTTAGGTATATCCCATATAAATAAGAAGGGATAAGGAACAGAAAGAGGATCTTCACTTTTCTGATAAGAACACATTGTAAAGGGTTGACTATAAAGAATATGCAAAAGCTTGTCTTGTCCACTGATTCCATTGCTCAATATACATCTTTTATTCACAAGATCCAAGGATTCCTTGTCCACCTTCATTTTTTATTATCTCACGTTGTTGTCAGAAAGGATTATCATCCAAGTCATCTAACATTTGGGTGATAAATTTCTTCTTATTACATTTATTGCCATTATCTACATTTATTGCATGCTTTCATTGATACATTCATTGACAATCATTGAGTATTTTTAGTTGGCATTCATTAGTATCGAACACGGCCCTACTTCAATATATCTAAACTTCATATCTAGTAGTTATTATATTTAACTAAGATTCATCCTCTATTTTCTCATTAATCCGTTTGACAAAAAGGTTTAACGCTTTTTTGGTAAAACAATTTGGCGCGGTCTGTGGGGAGGTTCTAGTTAAAATTTTAGTTTCTTCTAGATCTAAAAAAAAACCCATCTTTTTCCTGTTTGCACGAGCTAACAATGGAAGGAAAAGGAGATGAAAAACTGAAAGCAGTAGTGGATGTCACTACCAACATCCTAAGCACCATCAACGAGGTTGACAGAGAAGGCGAGGAGAATGTGACGCCAAGTGCCTCACCCAGGCGAAGTGACTCACCTCCCCCTCATGGGAGTGTAACCGCTTCACACGAAAGGGGAGCCTCCACGCCCATAATTGAGGAAGCGCCGCCAGCAGTGAAATAACTACTAGAGGCATGGTTGACAAGTACTCTAAACAACATACTCGACAAACCCTCTCAAGGGGCGAGTAGGAGCATCGCACGAGCGGACACCACAACAACCATCAACGAGCAACACGCTCCTCTCCCAGCAGGTAACACTCACACTGTTATTGATGCAGGTAATGACGTGCTTGCAGCCATTCTCAAGAAAATGAAAGAAATGGATAACGAGAATACAGCGCTCCGCGACCAAACGAGGGAGCACTAAGAAATGGTTGATAAGATACTGGGCTCTCCAAAACTTCTACCAAAATGGAACGTCGACCAGTTCGTTGAACAGGCGTACAGCGAGGAGGCAGCCCCACATGCCATACCCAAAACCTTCAATATGCTACCATATTTGAAGATATATGACGGCACAACAGACCCCGAAGACCATATCATTCATTACGTCATGATTGTAAAAGGCAACAACCTGTCGAAGGAGCAGGTACCGTCAGTGCTGCTGAAGAAGTTTGGCGAAATCCTAACAGGGGGAGCCTTAACATGGTACTCATAATTACCAGCACGTTCGATAACAACGTTCGAGGAAATGGCTGACAAGTTTGTCACCGCCCACACCGGGGCCAAGAAAGCAGAGGCCATGGTGAATGACATATTCGCCGTCAGACAATCGCCTAGCGAGGGACTCAGGGACTTCCTCGCCCGGTTCAACAGAGTAGAATGAGCCTGCCAAACGTATCAGAAGGGATGGCAGTAGTAACCTTCCAAAATGGGTTAAACAAGAACGTGGCGAGGGCGACCAGAAAGTTGTTAAGCAGACTCATGAAATACCCTCCCACCACCTGGGAAGAAATTCACAACGCCTACTGTGCCGAGGTGAGAGAAAATGAAGACGACCTCAACGGTCCAACTCAACGGCTAACATCAGTCCAAACGGAATCGAGGAAAGACCGCCGTAATGACAACCGAAGAGATCATTCAGGTCCTCACCTCAATCGAGAAAGGTAAAAATCATATGTCAAAACGGCCATCCTGCCACCTCCCTGCCAAACAGAAGGGTCGTCCAGGCCACACACTAGGACTCACCGAAACGAAAGAGGTATGCCTCCACTTTTATCTACTCACAATTTTTGTGTTTCCCCTTCAGAAATAGTGTACGCCCTACAGAAGCTCGGCCATAAGGTGAAGTGTCCGCAAAAGATGAAGTCTGACCCAAATTCCAGAAAGTCGAATACCCTCTATGAGTTCCATCAGGAGCGGGGCCATAAGACCGAGGACTGCATAGCCCTACGGCAAGAGGTGGTGAACATGCTTCACCAAGGACATCTAATAGAGCTGATAAGCGACCAGGAAGCCAATTTCGGTCGCGGGCGTGAACAACATCAAGGCCCTCCAAAGCCACCCTCCCCCGCCCGCACCATCCAAATGATCATCGACGAAGGTGACGAAGTAGCAATCAACCACGTGAAGTTCACCACCACACACAAACTGAAGCGGTAAATCACCCATGAACTGTATGATGACCTCGAAGACAATATCATCTTCGATAAGACAGATACCCACAACTTGACCTTTGCTCACTTCGACGCTCTTGTCATTACTTTACGTATTTCAGATACTGATGTAAAATGAATCATGGTAGATGATGGGAGCGGGGCGTCTATTATCCACCCCCGAGTTCTCACACAAATGAGACTCGAGGACAAGATAATACCACGCTGCATAACACTTATAGGTTTTAACAATGCAGTTGAGCGAACCTCCGGAGAGATAACATTGCCCGTTCTGGCCGGGGGCGTTACCCTTGAAACAACATTCCATGTCATGAACCAGGACACGACCTACAACGCCATTATAAGGCAACCCTGGATACACTCCATGAGGGACATCCCGTCCAGATTATACCAGGTCATCAAGTTTCCTACCCCATAGGGAATATTCAGCATTCACGGTGAACAACGCACGGCCAAAAAATGCTACCGCATAGCCCAAGATTGCACATACACTCAACAGTTGAAAAGAGAGGGCTCAGGAGCATAGCAATTACCAAAGTCGGGGCCTAAACACGGCGAACAAAAAGACATCATCAAAGACCCCAACGTCGTAGAAGCCACATGGTTAATGGTAGAATATCTCAACTCCGTCCAACTAGATAGCAACGACCACAACAGAAAGGCTTACATCGGCCACAAACTCTCAAAACCAGGTAAATTTCATAAATTTTTAATTGATAACACCGATGTGTTTGCTTTCTCCCATGAAGACATGCCAGGAATCCCGAAAGACATTGCTACACACAAGCTGAACGACGATCCACTCTACCCGCCGATACAACAAATCAGAAGAAAATTCAATGCTGCAATCAACGAGGCCATCCGCGAAGAGGTGGAAAAATTGCTCGCTAACGGCTCAATCCGAGAGTCAAAGTACCCCCAATGGGTCGCCAACGTAGTCATGGTGAAAAAGAAAAACGGGAAATAGCGCATGTGCATGGATTCCACGGACCTAAACAAAGCCTGCCCTAAAGATTCCTTTCAATTGCCTCACATCGATCAACTCATTGACGCAACAGCGGGGCACGAGTTATTATAGTTTCTTGGACACCTACTCAGGCTACAGCCGGATCCTCATGGAGGAGAAGGACCAAGAAAATACCACTTTCATCACCCACCAAGGGACATACTGCTACAAAGCCATGTCGTTTGGGCTGAAGAATGCAGGGGCGACTTATCAAAGGCTGGTCACCAAGATGTTCAAAGACCAACTTAGCAAAACAATGGAAGTTTATATAGGCGATATGTTGGTCAAATCAATAATAAAAGAAGACCACATCGACCACCTGAAGGAAGCCTTCAATATACTAAGGCGATACGGCATGAAGCTGAACCCCAAAAAATGTGCCTTCGGCGTGACCTCTGGGAAGTTCCTCGGTCTTTTGGTGTCGCAGAGAGGCATTGAGGTCAATCGCGACCAAATCAAAGCCATAGAGGGAATACCTGAAATATTGACCAGTAAGAAACATGTACAGAAGTTGACCGGTCGTATAGCCGCCTGTCAAGGTTTATCTCACGATCCTCTACATATGCCACAAATTCTTCAACGTGCTCAAAAAGGACAACGGACTCCAGTGGAATTCCGAGTGCATCGAGGCCCCTACGTGAACTAAAGGCATACTTGTCCTCTCCCCCGCTACTCGCCAAGGCAAAACCCGGCGAGCGTCTCTTAATCTACTTGGTCGTATCAGACGTCGCAGTAAGCATAGTGTTGGTCTGTGAGAACAAAGGTACGCAATCTCCAATATATTACATTAGCAAAATCCTGGTCGACGTCGAAACGAGGTACCCCTACCTCGAAAAGCTGGCATTGGCATTGGTCGTAGCTTCACGAAATCTTAGGCCCTATTTTCAATGCCACCCCATCTCGGTGGTCACGACCTTCCCCCTAAGAAGCATCCTACATAAACCCGAGTTGTCGGGGAGACTGGCCAAGTGGTCCATTGAATTAACCGAGCACGATATAACATATCAGTCGCGAACAACGATAAAGTCGCAAGTACTCGTCCACTTCGTCGCCGATTTTAGTGCCAAAATAATGCCTGAGGTCGAGCAAGAAGCTTCTTGTACCTCTCCCAAGTTACCCGACCTTTGGGTCCTATACACCGACAACGCCTACAATGCGTCAGGATCTGGACTCGTACTCGAGGTCCCAACAGGTGAAGTTACGCTGCCCCAATATGACTAACAATGAGGCCGAGTACGAGGTCGTAATTGCAGGACTAAGACTAGATCTCAAATATAGAGCACGATGAGTCATCCTCCGGTGTGACTCACAACTCGCTGTCAACTAAGTCACAGGGACTTTCCAAATCAAAGAACATAAGCTCCAAAGGTACCATGCAGAAATTCATACCTCGAGCACAAAATATTGAGGCAGACGGCCTCGCCAAATTAGCAACAGCCACCAAGAATATAAGCGGTAAGGAAAACGTGGTTACCCTCCTCCATTCATTGATAGACCAAATTGAGTTACACTTTGTAAACTTAACTTGGGACTGGCGCAATTGTATTATATCATATTTTTAGGAGGGAGTGCTCCCATCAAACTAAAAAGAAGCCAAGAAGCTTCGAATGCAAGCAGCCAGATACAAAATCATCAACCAAGACTTATACAAAAGAACGTTTGGCAGCCCCTTGGTGAAATACCTTGAGCCAAACCAAACAAGGAGCGTCCTCGAGGAAGTACACGAAGGCCAGTGTGGAGCCTATACTAGCAACCGAGCCCTCATTAGATTCCTCATACGAGCAGACTATTACTGGCCCGCCATGAAAAAGGAAGCCAGCAACTTCGTTAAGAAGTGAGAGCAGTGCTAGAAATATGATCTAATGATAGACCAAGCGGGCGAGCACCTCCACTCAGTCACATCGCCCTAGACGTTCATCAAATGGGGAATGGACATCATTGGACCACTTCCAAAGTAAGACCACTCAAGGTCGGGGAATATGTACTCAAGGCCAAAACACAGGCGAGCAAAGACCCAAAAGAAGGTAAACTAGGAACCAACTGGGCCGGGCCATACAAAATCACGGAGGCGGCAAATATAGGATCATTCCAACTAGAAACAATGGAGGGAAAGCTACTACCAAACAATTGGAACGTCGCCCACCTCAAATACTTCAACTTCTGAAAAATGGATGTCCTCCAAGTCGTACTCTTTTTCCCTTACCCGAGTTTTGTCCCAATAGGGTTTTATCGGGAAGGTTTTTAATGAGGCGACGAAGAAGGCGTCTCGAAGTTTAAGTGTTGAATCCACCGCTCTACCTATCGACTACTTCTCCAGCCCGAGCGATGAAGGGACTAGATAGACTGGGACTTCTCAAATGTATGCATGGAGCAAACTGAAACATGTAATATTCTCCAATGAATGAATAAACAAAGCAGTATGCGCCATTCTTACACAACTCTACCAAATTTGCACATCACACCAACGCACAAAATAGGCATTCGACATCGCTCGAATTGTTTAACATTCAACCTCGCTCGAATTAACTTACATTCGACACTGCTTGAATTATTTAACATTCGACCTTGCTCGATAACTTATATATGACACTGCTCAAATTATTTAACATTCGACCGCTCGAATTATCTTATATTCGACCTCGCTTGACTTATTTTACATTCGACCCTGCTCGAGTCAATCTAAACTCGACCTCATTTGAGCGAACTTATATTTGACCTCAAATCGATCTATATTCGACTTCGTTCAAATCAACCTTACATGCAAACAACCAAAAAGTCAGGGACTTTCTCACAAGAGAAAACACCAACAAGAGTGGAAAAGGGGAAAGAGAAAATCCAAAAATACACGACAAAAAGACAATTGTTCCATTTCAATTGTTCAACTCCAATACATTTTACAAAGGGCTTGAGAGACGCCCCCACAAAAACCAGCAAAAAAAAACCAAGTACAAAGGATTCACGCCGCATCATTCCCATCAACATCACCGGCATACTCATCATCATACCAAGGGTCGGAGGCAAGCCCATCCAAGGCGTCTTCATCATCATCCCCACCGGGCGTACCAGGGTCGTAACCGTAGGCTTCACGAGCTGTGCGTGCCTTGACACGAACATCCTCAAGCTCCGCCTCGAAAACTTTTCCGTCCGCCTTCAACGACTTATACACATCAAGATAGCGTGAACCCACATCTCGTACAACTCCCGTGACCACTAGGATCGACAGAAGTACGAGAAGTAGACGGCTGGGCCTGCTGTTGCTCCTTATCGGCCCTTAAGATGACTACCTGCTCGTTCAGCCCAGACAACTCTACCTCCAAACCCTCAATTCGTTTCTCCAATATTTCCACGTTGAGCACTGAAGTATCCGCTTCACTAGCTCGCTCAGACCTACAAACACACAGGGTACCACCTAAAGCTCTTCGACCCTAGCTTCACTTTGCTCTAGCTCAACCTTTAAGGATGCCACCTACGCTTGGAGGTCTGCATTCTCAGCCATCACCCCTTTACTCAACTCAAGTTCATCCTCCTTGGACCTCAACGTCTTTTCCAACATGCTGCATTGGCCGATGGCCCTCATAATTTCCTCATCTTTCTCCTTCAGTTCCTCGTCTTTCTGCTTGATCTCATCACGTAATGCTTGGAACTGGCCGTCCTCACCAACAATTTTGACCAGCATCCGGTGCTTGGAGCGATACTCTCTATACTTAGATTCCATCCTCTTGTAGAGAGATGTCCTCTGCTCCTTTCACCGGTCACGCTCAATCTCTAAGATGAGAGTTTGACACACAAAGGAGCAAATGACGGTGCCGCCCATTCTGAGTCGACCAAGAGGTTATAGTTCACGGGGATGACTATGTGCCGATTAGGACCCTCCGTCCTTATCTCCATGCGAGTATCCCTATCCTCAAAGGCCTGTACCTCCTCAGGGTCGATGTCAGAGCTAGATTCATCGTCTTCCACAGGAATGACTCTATCTCTCCCGACAGCTGATAATGAGCCAACTTCAATAGCCCGTGTAGGCTCTCCTCTACCACGGACCCCCTCAACCTCGGACGGCCTATCCTCCATGACGACACCTAACGCAAGAGCAACCTCGATATCTAGTAAAGGCAGTGACTCCGCTTCCAGGGCGATAAGCCTTTCCGGCTCAGCATCAGCAACAATGGCTTTCCCAGTCTCCACCCTTCGTCTCTTTCTCGGTGACGCCTTGTCGTCGTCATGAGATGACTCGTCGACTAGGTGCAGGATAGGCTGAGAAGAGATATCATCCGGCACAGCAACGGCTCAAGGGGCGGAATCCCCCAATAGCGGAGCTTGAGTCTGACCCCCTTGTGCAGACTCGGCAAGTGCGAATTGCATTCTGGTCGAGGCAACTGCTTGGCAAAATGCAAGCACTGGAGCCTTCACCTTCTTGGAAGTTCGCCGGCCTAGCACCAAAAGAATATCACACCAAAGGACAGTGGTGAATGGCAATATGTCATAAAGTAAAAATAAAACTTATTGGACGAGAGCTTGGGTCCGAAGAGCCTGTGTAAGGACACCCAGTCGCGAATTCCCACAGTGTGGGGTAACACGCTAGTTACCCAATCTTCAATATCAAAGACGGGAGAAAGTGGATGCCTCTCAGCTGAAAACAAAAAAGCCTTGAGTGGGTCGAGAATAAAAAAAAAGAGAAGAAGCAGGAAAAAATAGAAGAGATGATAAGCAACATGTGGCAAGTGATAATAGACCCTTACGATTGTAGTTCCATTGCTCAGGGAACACGGTCAGATCTGTCACTAGGTGCTCGCAACTAATGAAGAAGTATTTATGCCAGAACCACCGGTTCGCCTTATCATCCATCCTGGCCACCAACCCGTTGGTCCCACGATGTCGTAGATGAGTCAACGTGCCTCTATAGAAACTGGGTGAGAAGAGATGCAGCAGATGGCGGATAGAGACCTCGAAGCCGGCCAACTCTGCGTACTTCGCCAACATCAGAAAAACCTTATTTAAGTAGGGGGAGAGCTGCACCGGGCAGACACCATAAAAATAGCAGAACTCCTCCGCTAATGGGGGTAGAGGAAGATAATAACCCACCAAGAACGGATAGATGAAGAAAGTGCAATATCCGGGCCGGTGAACTTGTACTATGTCGCCTCCCGTCGGAATAATTTTGACGTGATAAGGGATACCAAATTTAGACTGGAGAGTGGCTATTTGACTCGGTCTCGTTTTAGAGAGTACCTGAGCCGGAGCAGGGGCGGGTTTTTTGGGAAAGTCATTTCTGACCAAAGGGTTCCTCGGAACCACCTCCTCCACGGTGGGGAAGCTCTCATCTTCCTCAACCATGGGCTCACCACTTTAGAAGGGATGGATACCGATAACGGGGTGGTGTCGGAGACTCTGTCAGAAGTATGAGGAGAATATGACATGTTTTTTTTGTAATGAAGTGTGTGCGATGAAGTCGGAGAAGGAAAGTACCGACCGAAAAAGAAATCGAGAATTGAAACTGAAAGAGCTATAGAAAATTGGAAACAGAGATCGGAGAAGAAGCTTAAGGATGAACAAATGGCATACAGAATATGAGATACCAAAAGTTCGGATAATGAAGCCTCCTCCCCTCTTTATAGGGTTTGGTGGCGCCTGAATCGAGGCAATGAGCCATCAGTGGCACAGGAAACGACACATTGCATAGGGAAGACGTGTAATGATAACGCGCATGGACATGACATCATCCTACGACATTCATGCCTACCACGGCCTTGTAGGCGACCTTCACCAGTTCGACTTCAGCCGATTTGATTCAGTCATCACGACCAAATTTTCTTTGATCGGGTGCAGACAGAATCTGCTCATCGAGGACATTTAAGAGAACGACCTCAACAAGCGGAGGGACTAACTCTATTGGTCAAAATTTGGGCTGAACTTAATGACTGCAAATAGACGAGATATGGTCGAAGTCGAAGCCGACCACGGCTCAATGGCGAGGAGTCGCTGAAGAAGGACTAGTGCGAGGTCGTGTAAAGAACGTATGAAAACAACGGTTAGAATAAGTTTTAGAATAGTGAGAATGAATATTCCATTGAATATTCCTTAAGTTGTACTTTTTAGGGTTTCTTAGGAATATTCCCTATAAATAGGAAGGGATAAGATAAGTACACATTGTAAAGGGTTGACTATAAAGAGTATACAAAAGCTTGTCTTGTCCACTGATTTCATTGCTCAATATACATCTTTTATTCACAAGATCTAAGGATTCCTTGTCCACCTTCATTTTCTATTATCTCATGTTGTAGTCAGAAAGGAGAATAATCCAAGTCATCTAACATTTGGGTGATAAATTTCTTCTTATTACATTTATTGCCATTATCTCTACATTTATTGCATGCTTTCATTAATACATTCATTGAGTATTTTTAGTTGGTATTCATTAGTATTGGACACGGTCTTACTTCATCAATATATCTAAACTTCAGATCTAGTAGTTATTATATTTAATTAGGATTCACCCTATATTTTCTCATTAATCCGTTTGATAAAAAGGTTTAACGCTTTTTTGGTAAAACAATAATATTTAAAGTTTTCTGATATAAGATTTGTCACATATTAATTATTTTACCCCTCAACAAATAGTAGTGATATTCTTTTTAAGACGAATTGAGACTAAATTATATACAATGGACAAGATGGAAAACTCTAAGTTGATAAATGTTGTCTGATCCAACTTTTGAAATCGGTACCTTATTTTTTCTTTTATAAATGAAATGTTTTCCAGTAATTTATGACCAGAAGTATAGTTAACTAAATGTGATTTTGAAAAATCTATTTCCTTTTTATTTGACCGAAACTCACTTAAAAAAATACTTGAAATTCAAAATAGCACAATCCACGTAATTAAAAATAAAGCAACTCAAGCTCAAAAGTTTGTTTCCAAGGAAGAGGCCAAGACACTGCTGAAATTCAAATTCATGACATATATCTACTAGAGCTGTGACATTAAGGCGTTTGGTTGAAATTTGAGCTCTCCCCCTCCCCCCTCCTCCCGAAAGTACAAGAGGGGGAGGGGGTGAATTGACTATTTTTAATTTTATTCTTTATCAGTTGACTAGTTTTGCAAGTAGTCGACTAGTTATGATGGCGAGATAATTAAGCAACATAATATAAGTAAATTGCAGGAATTAAAGACACCGAAATTTATGTTGGTTCGGATTCAATGTGAATCCTAGTCCAGTCCCCTTGGGTTGAAAGGGTGTTCTTTTTTAGTGAATATAGTTCTCGAGTATACAATGGATGGTGTAGATTACACCGATGACTTAGTTTCAGTGACACTCATTTCTCTTTGATACAATGCCTCACCAGTGATTTTCTCTCTTTCTTCTCTAACTTGTTACACACTAGATCTTAGAGAAGCTACAGTGTTTGTATGTAGTAGAACAAAGAGAGGGTAATTGGTTCGATCAAAGTATTCTAAGTTACAAGAATGGGTTTAAATACTTTGAAAAAGCTTGATTGCTGAAGAGATTTTCCAACCCAAGGGATTTGATCCTTGGAAAGAAATTGATTCTTTCCAAGAATAAGGTTATTCCGCAACGGCTATGGCTAGAGACGATGCGCTGGTGACTTCCTTTGATGGCGCCGAAATCTTCCTAAAAATCTTGGTCTTTTCCAGATTTAGCCGCATGATTGATTTACTTCTAGATTCTTGATATATTTGATTGATTGATCTCTTCAATCTAGCCTCAATCTATTCTGTCAATCTTCATTGATTCCCTTAATATTGGATGCAATCAATGATCTTATTGGATTCAATCTATTTCGTTAATCTTCATTGATTCCTTCAATCTTCGATGCAATCAGCAATCTTATTTGATTTGTCCCTTCAATCTTGAGCATGTTTCAGGAGTACCTACATATACAACATATATATTATTTTCATCATTAAAATTAGTTTAACAATCTCCCCCTTTTTTATGATGACAAAATAATATATGTATAAACACCAGTTGACTTCCCTGTATTTTACTCCTCCTCAGTAAGAGGCTCTGGTAGTCGACTGCTACTAGGCTCTCGTAGTTGACTGCTTCTGCAGGATCCATAACTTCATGGCTTCCCCTTAGTAAGTGTTGTAGTCGACTTATTCGTTATGACTCCCTCTCAGTAAGTGCTTACCTTGCTAACATGTACGTTAGTTGACTTGTTCTGTATTTCACTTGTATTATTACATATATCCTTTTCTCCCCCTTTTTTGACATCAGCAAAGAGGGAATACAAACCAAAACATGATTGATAGCATAAAAGTGTTTGCGGAGTTACAGTTAGGCAAAAAAAAAATCATCCATCGACTGGGCATCCAATCCAAACACATTATACCAAACAAAAGCAAACCAAATTGTCTTAAACATCCACATTAACAACGAAGAAAATATGTAAGATTATTGCAGATTGCCTCCTTCATCTGATCAAAGCTGGCAGTGGCCGGAATACTCATTCCATCAAACCTGTCATGAATTTCCTTGAATGCCTTGAGGACATTTTCCCTTACCCTGAGAATTGCAACTCGAATTTTGGATAGATCAGACCCTGTCTCCTTGGAGATGCTATGAATATCACCAACAGTGGACTGAGTAGTAGAGAGAAGATCCTTGATTTCAGATAGTTGAGTGAAAATGACATGAAGTTTTCAGAAATATCAGGATCACTTTGGCTAGGAAAGGAAGCAGAAGGTTTGGATTTTGAATCAGTCGGAGCAAGTTTGATTTCACTCTCTTATTTCTTAAACCATGAGCCCTTCATACACATGTACCCCATACTCACAAAAGCTCTGGAATTATAAGATTTTGAGACCAAGATGGAGGGATATTCAGAGATAGAGATATTGTGGGCTTCCCGAATGTGGGTAATGACCATGACATAGGGTAGACTGGTGGGGTCTTCAGCACTCTCAATCATAAAATTGATAACCTAGGAGGACATCTTGATTTTGAGTTTAGTCACAAGACAGTAAACTAAAAAGGTGTCCCTTAGAGAGAAAGTGGAGAAGGAACCGGTACGAGGGAGTAAAGAGGTGGCAACAATATAGGCTAGAACACGGGTTTCGAAACTTACGTCACTAGGACCTAACTGGTTAGGAAGGGAATGGGAGGGACATTCAGCAATGCACCTTTTTGCTTGATCAAAGGAAATTTCAAAATCATCAGGCTAAGCGTTTTTGAAAAGCATAGGAAAACCAGAACACTTGCACTGAAAAATTGAATCAAATAAGGCACAATCAAGAATAATACACTTTCCTAACACTAAGGACTCCAACCTATCAGTCTTACTAGATAGAAGATTTGCATAGAACATTCTTACCAGGGGTTTCAGAGACTTTGGGCGGAGGAACAGAAAAGAACTTAGACCATCCGTGATAGACGAAGAGATATTTTACCTTACAATTTAGGGCTTCCATGTCATCAGGATTAACTACCCTCCTATGAGCAATAGGCTTGTCTTTCAAAGCGATAAAGAAATCCCTATTTGGAGAATCCCAAAAGTTTAGGTCAGACTCTAGGGTACTGGATAGATCGATTTTGGATTTCTTTGGAGTGAACAAAATAGGGGTTTCTTCCATAGGTCATTTTCCTAAGGCTTTTTCTCCTATGGGTTGAGAATGGTCAGATAGGTCAGCCTGAGAAGAGACAAAACCTTCAGAGTGTTCGGACCCTAGATCTACTTGTTCAGGAGGCTGGGAAGGGGTTTTGGTTCTGGAGCAAGTGCTTTTTCTAGTAGAGGCAGGGGGGTTCTTAGGATGTTTGGTCATAGATGAGGATTTCTGGTTGAGAGGGTTTCTGAGAAGGGTCTTCACACAAAGAGAATGAAGGGAATTGAAAAGAGACTTTGGCATTAAAAAGGGGTTTTCTGACGGTTGAGTGCATAAAAGGAAAGGGTGTCAGTTGAGGGGACGCGATGATTTGATTTCCTTCTTTGAACTCTGCAACTGATGTGAAAAGAGAGGAAAATAGAGGGAAATCGGAGGCGCAATTAATGATTACAAAAAGAAATAAAATATTAGGCATACATAGATCAGTCAATGACACATTGGTCCTAATTTTTACGGCTAATGCACATTATGCCAAGATGTTCTCTTAATAAGCAAAATCTTTCTTCTATAGGGGCTTAATGAAAATATCAGCTAATTGATCATTTGTTCCAATAAACGATATTTCTATATTTCCTTTAAGAACATGATCTCTAATGAAATGATGCTTGATATATATATGCTTTGCTCTAGAATGATGTACATGATTTTTTGAGAGACAAATAACACTAGAATTATCACAGAAAATTGGTATCGGATTAAAGGATAGTTCATAATCACCATGTTGATGAGACATCCAAAGTAGTTGAGCACAACACTGTCCAATAGCAATGTATTCAACCTCAGTCGTGGATAGTGCGACTGATCCTTGTATCTTACTGTTCCAAAATATCAAAGCTTTGCCAAGTAATTGGCATGTTCCACTGGTACTTCTTTTATCTTCCTTGTCACCTGCAAGATCAGCATCTGAAAAACCTTCTAAATTGAAGGTGTTAGAGTGAGGGTACCATAATCCATAAGAAGCAGTTCCAATAAGGTATGGAATAATTATTTTGACTACTGTCAGATGGGATTCTTTTGGAGCTGACTGGAACCTGGCACATTTACATACACTAAACATGATATCTGGTTGACTAGCAGTTAAATAAAGAAGAGAGCCAATCATTCCTCGATACTTAGTTTCATCAACAGAGGTTCCCTGTGCATCTTTATCAAGATTTGTTGAGGGACTCATAGGAGTGCTGATGGCTTTTGCATTTTCCATACCAAACTTCTGAATCAGTTCCTTGGTGTACTTGGTTTGGCATATGAATGTCCCTTCTTCAGATTGTTGAATTTTTAGTCCAAGAAAGAATGTTAATTCTCCCATCATACTCATTTCGAACTCGTTTGCATAAGATCAGGAATTCCTTGCATAGAAGAGGATTAGTACAACCGAAAATAATATCATCAACGTAGACTTGAATAATGAGATTACATTCAGATGATCTTTTAATGAACAGAGTAGTATCTACTTTACCTCTTGTGAAACCATTATCAATGAGAAATGAGCTGAGTCGTTCGTACCATGCTCGTGGAGCTTGTTTTAGCCTGTATAGAGCTTTGGTCAGTTTATACACATGGTAGGGAAACTTTTAGTCTTCAAATCCAGGAGGTTGTTTTACATAAACTTCTTCTTCGATGAACCCATTTAGAAACGCACTTTTAACATCCATCTGGAACAGTTTGAATCTTTTGAAAGATGCATGTGTAAGAATAATTCTTATAGATTCCAGTCGTGCTACTGGAGAAAATGTTTCGTCAGAGTCGACTCCTTCTTGATGTGAGTACCCTTGAGCGACTAGTCTGGCTTTGTTTCTGACTACTTTTCCATCTTCATTCAGCTTGTTTCTGAAAACCCATTTTGTTCCTATAACCGGAGCATTTGTTGGTTTGGGTATCAGTTTCCACACTTGATTTTTGTCAAATTGATCTAGTTCTTCCTGCATTGCTTGCACCCAGCTTGAATCTTTCAGAGCTTCTTCTATTTTCTTCGGCTCAATTTGGGATATCAAAGCTATGTTTGCTTTCTTCTTGAGAGCTCCTCTTATTTTCATTCCTTCGTTTTGATCTCCTATGATGAATTTTTGGGGATAATCTGGTTCACTCCTCCATTCATTTGGATGAACAACAAGAGCATCCAACTCTTTTGGCACTTCTGGTTGACTATTGCTGATCACACTAGTCGAATCTTCCATGTTGGTAGGTCTACTAGTTGACTCTTGAGGTTTGCTTGTCTCCTGAGATTGATGTATTTGCTCATTATCACCTGCAGTTAATTCTTTCTTGGCCCGAGTGTTATTCTCATAAAAAACAACATGTACTGATTCTTCTACGCACAAAGTGCGTTTATTATAAACTCTAAAATATCTACTGTTCAAAGAGTAACCTAGAAAAATACCTTCATCACTTCTTGGATCAAATCTTCCAAGATTGTCCTTACCATTGTTGTGAATAAAACACTTACTCCCAAAAGGATGAAAATAACTTACGTTTGGTCGTTTACCTTTCCATAGTTCCTATGGAGTTTTCTCAGGGTAGGTCTAATGAGGCATCGATTCAGAATGTGACAAGCAGTACTTACACCTTCTGCCCAAAAGTGATTTGGCAGTGAATGTTCTAGTAGCATGGTTCTGGCCATATCCTGTAGGGTCCTGCTTTTCCGTTCAACCACTCCATTTTGTTGAGGTGATCTTGGTGTAGAGAAGTTGTGAGTATATCCTTGATCATTGTAAAAATATTCAAATGCTCGGCTTTCAAATTCTCCTCCATGATCACTTTGCACAATAGTAATAAGAAACCCTTTTTCTCTTTCAAACTTTTTACAGAAAATCTCAAAAATTTTCAAGGCTTCATCTTTGTGAAATAGAAAAATCACCCAAGTGAAACGTGAGTAATCATCAACAATGACAAAAGCATATCTTTTCCAATGCTGGAAGTTCTAGTAGGTCCAAATAAATCCATATGAAGTAATTGTAAAGGCTTTGAAGTAGATACAATATCTTTACTTTTGAAAGAATTTCTGGTTTGCTTAACAATTTGACATGCATCACACACATAATTTCTTGAAAAATTCAGTTTGGGTAAGCCAATAACTAATTCACATTTGGAAAGTTTTTCTATCAAATGCATGCTTGCGTGGCCAAGTTTCTTGTGCCTTAGCCAAGGATCATCAGAAATAGAAGTTAAGAAAATATGACCATCTATACTTTCAAAACCATCAGGAATATAAACATTTCCATACCTTTTACTTAGGAGGATTGTTTTACATGTTTCGTCCTCAATGGCACAACCTGTTTTCTTAAATTTTACCTTATATCCTAAGTCGCATAGTTGACTTATACTTAGGAGATTGTAGTTAAGCCCATCCACGAGATAAACTTCAGTGATATTGCAATTATTGTTGAAAGGAACTGTTCCGATACCAACTATCTTCCCTTTTGAATCATCGCCAAATTTTACATATCCTCCATCAATTTTTGTAACTTCCTTAAACAGATTCTTGTCACCTATCATGTGACTGGAACACGCACTATCCAAATACCATTTTCCTTTGCGACTTCTTCGGTGGTGTTCCTGTAAAACATGATTTCCATCTTTTCTTAGGTACCCAAGTTTGCTTGGGTCCTTTTTGGTTAGCATTACTAGATTCAGGATTATTTTTGGGTCTCCAAACCCATCCTGACATATTTGATTTACGAAAATGACAAAAGGAATAGTTATGTCCACTCTTATTACAGTAGTGACATTTGGGGCTTGATCCAGTTTTGGAGTTCCCACTTGAGTCAGAACTAGTGGACTCTGTTTCGGCTGGTCCTTCTTTAGTTGATTTGTAAGACGTCTGACTGGACCTAGTGGAACTGTGACTGGTGGATTTGCGCATGCGGTTAAGCTGCACTAGTAATCCATCATACTTACCCTGAAGTACATCTTGCTCTATCTCGCATACTTCAAGTTTGAGTTTCCAGTTTCTAACTTCTCTATTGAGTCTTTTTATTTCATCTAACAGTTTTTGTGACTCTTTTAGAGTAAGATCAAGAATATCCTGCAATTCATTACATCTTCCACAGTTATAGGGTCTTACCTCGCTTGTTTCACCTCGTGCCATGAAACAATTTTCATTTTTGTCTTTTTCATCGTTGTCTGAATCGTCCTCATCTGTCCAACATCCAGAGATCTGCTTCATATCATTTTCTAGGATCGTCATAAAGCATACGTTGGCTATTTCCTCATGTTCTTAGCTGTCTTCATCACTCCAGCTTCCGAATGATTTGTTCTTGTTAAATCCTTTGGAGACTTTTCTTTTAAGCTCAGGACATTCAGCTTGAACATGTCCAAATCTTCCACATTCATAACATTTGCCATCATTTTTTTCTTGTTCGCTGTATTTCCTGGTTCGTCTGGATGGAAACCTACCCTTCTTGGTATTTCTGTATCTTCTCATTAGTCCGTCCATGTTTCTTGATACTAGAGCAATTTCTTCTTTAAGAGCTTCGGGATCATCATCAGTGTAACTTTATGTTCTATTAGTTGTAGCTTTGAAAGATACAATCTTCTTTTTCTCTTCTTGAGTAGTTTTCTTGAGATGAGTTTTTTCAAAAGCAATGAGTTCTCCTCAAAGTTCATCGTATGACATTTTATTCAGATCTTGAGATTCAAGAGTGACGACCTTTGTCTGCTAAGTGGTAGGTAGACTTCTTAGAATTTTCCTAACTTGATCACCACTTGATTATGGTTTGCCAAATGCTTTTAGATCACTTATGATTTTGCTGAATCTAGCAAGCATTTCTTCAATAGATTCTCCTTCCTTCATCTGGAAAAGTTCGTAGTCGTGAACCAGCATATTGATATGAGTTTCTTTTACCTTGCTTGTTCCTTCATAAGTAACTTCAAGTTTATCCCACATTTCCTTGGTCGTGTCACAGCTGGAGATCTTCTCATATTATTCACCAATTATAGCATTGTAAAGCAAATTCCTTGCTTTTGCATTAACTTGCACAACCGGCATTTGTTCTTCAGTATATGCATCAGTATCTTCAGGATCAGCAGTGGGTTGAGCAGCAGCAGGTAGTGGATAGTTTCCCTTTTTGATGACTCTCCATACCTTAACATTATAGTATTTTGCATAAATTTCCATACGCATTTTCCAGTGAGAGAAGTGTTGACCGTTGAAGTATGGTGGCCTCACTTGTGATGTTCCTTCCTGGAAAAGTGCTCCAACAATGACTTGGTTTGCCATGATCTTTTCTCACACGCTGTTAAGCAAAGTAAATAAAATGTGAGCCAAGCTCTGATACCAATTGAAAGTACAAGGGTGGGGGTGAATTGACTATTTTTAATTTTATTCTTTATCAGTTGACTAGTTTTGCAAGTAGTCAACTAGTTATGATGGCGAGATAATTAAGCAACGGAATATAAAAGCAGAAGTAAATTGAAGGAATTAAATACACCGGAATTTTATACTGGTTCGGATTCAATGTGAATCCTAGTCCAGTCCCCTTGGTTGCAAGGGTGTTCTCTTTCAGTGAATATAGTTCTCGAGTATACAATGGATGGTGTAGATTACACCGATGGCTTAGTTTCAGTGACACTCGTTTCTCTTTGATACAATGCCTCACCAGTGGTTTTCTCTCTTTCTTCTCTAACTTGTTACACAATAGATCTTAGAGGAGATACAGTGTTTGTATGTAGTAGAACAAAGAGAGGGTGATTGGTTTGATCAAAGTATATGTTCTAAGGTACAAGAATGAGTTTAAATACTTTTAAAAAGCTTGATTGCTGAAGAGATTTTCCAACCCAAGAGATTTGATCCTTGGAAAGAAATTGATTCTTTCCAAGAATAAGGTTATTCCGCAACGGCTATGGCTAAAGAAGATGGCGCTGGTGACTTCCTTTGATGGCGCCGAAATATTCTTAGAATCTTGGTCTTTCAAGATTTAGCCACATGATTGATTTACTTCCAGATTCTTGATATGTTTTATTGATTGATCTCTTCAATCTAGACTCAATCTATTCCGTCAATATTCATTGATTCCCTCAATCTTGGATGCAATCAGCGATCTTATTGGATTCAATCTATTCCGTCAATCTTGGATGCAATCAGCGATCTTATTTGATTTGTCCCTTCAATCTTGAGAATGTTTCAGGAGTACCCACACATACAACATATATATGATTTTCATCATTAAAATCAGTTTTAACCCCCCCCAAAGAAAAGTATTTAAAATTGGAATTGATGTTTGAAAGAAAAAATACGTAATATTTTTGGACATGAATTTCATTTGAAACAAAAAAGAGTTGAAATGCGATACTTCAAACTATGTATATAGCAATATTTGATTATTTTATATTTTCAAATCTATCATTGCTCGTTCCATCGAAAACATTATTATGCGAATGCAATACTTTTCAACTATGGAGGCAAAAAAGAGCATAGCGTAGATCATAAATGATTCACAAAGTTTGAGAAAAGATAAACAATAATTTAGTTAAAGAAATTCTGTTAAATTGAACATATCGGCAGCCATTGATGCCATTAAATCTCGTCTGTTGAGAGAAGTTAAGAGGAGCTAAAAGAAAGAAGACCAGTGTTTTTGGAATTTTCTATTATTATTCTTCTAACTGAAAATACACCGTACTTATACAATATATATATATATATATATATATATATATATATATTCACATACCACCGACTTTACTTCTACTATATCTAACAACCTAACTATTTTATTAACCAACTATTCTTCTAGACTAGAAGAGTACTACTATAATTACATGATGTATAACTATATACTTCAACACTCCCCCTCAAGTTGTGAATGAAAAATGTTTTTCATTCCCAACTTGGATAAAAGGACCATGTGCTGCTGATGTCCCAACGCCTTTGTTAGAATGTCTGTAGGTTGACATTGAGTGGCAACATAAGCTGTTCTGATAATTCCTTGCTGAATTTTTTCCTATTAAAATGGCAATCTATCTCTATGTACTTTATTTTTTCATGATACATGGGATTTGCTGCAATTTGTAGTGCACCCATGTTATCACAGTGTAGCTCCATAGGTGATATTAGATTTACTTGTAGCTCTTCCAATAGTCCTTTTAACCAGACTAATTCAGCTACTGTGCTTGCCATGCTCCTGTATTCTGTTTCTGCAGAACTTCTTGAGATAGTATTCTGCTTCTTTGCTTTCCAAGAGATAAGAGAACTTCCCAACCTTATACAGTACCCTGTCACTAACTTCCTTTACATGGGGCATGAGGCTCAATCTGAGTCACAAAATACATGTATATGCTGTATGGGTCAAAATCAGACTAGACTTAACGGATGTAAATGGACGAGTTGTGGTCGAGGTCAAGCAAGGCCTAGTAGCGAGGAGTCGCCAAGCAAGAGACCGGGATCGAGGTCGAGTAGAGAATGAGTATTAACAATGGTTAAAATGGTCTCAGAAGTATGAAAAGGAATATTCTAGTGAATATTTCCTCAATTGTACTTTTTAGGGTTTCCTAGGAATATCCCTTATAAATAGTGGCAGATAGGGAACAAAAATGGGATCTTCACTTTTCTGATAAGAGCATCTTGTAAAGGTTGACTATCAAGAATATATACAAATATTGTCTTGTCTCCCATGTTTGATTCCATTGCTCACTCTACTTTTTTACTCACAAGATCCAAGAACACTTTGTCCATCTTCATAGTTTATTGTCACACGTTATTGTCAGGAGAAGGAATCATCCAACTCATTCAACATTTGGGTGACAAATTCCTTCTTATTACATTTATTGCCATTTGTCATATTTATTGCATGCTTTTATCCTCATATTCATTGAAAATCATTGGGCATTTACTCGATATTTATTAATCTGGACATGGTCCCTTATCACTGAAATATTCAAACATCAGATCTAGGATTTATTATATTTAACTAGGATTTGTCCATTATCTTTTTATTTAATAAACATCATGAAGAAGAAGCTCGAGAACGCCAAGGTACTGTGGCCGGAACTACTACCGGAAGTGCTATGGGCATACCACACCACGCCAAAAACAAGCACAAGAGAAACGCCATATTCACTACTCTATGGGCTGATGCAGTAATACCAGTCGAAGTCGGTGAACCAAGTTTAAGATACTCTAACGAGAGCGGGCCAAGTAACAATGAGTGCAGAAGGCAAGACCTCGACGAAGCCGACGAGTGGAGAGACATGGCCCACATAAGAATGATATCTCAAAAACAGCAAGCAGAGCGGTACTACAACAAAAAAGCCAAAGTAAGGCCACTCAAAGTCGGGGACTATGTACTCAAGGCTAAACACAAGCGAGCAAAGACGCACGAGAAGGCAAGCTAGGAACCAATTGGGACGGCCCCTACAAAATCACGGCGGTGACAAGCAAAGGATCATTCCAACTGGAAAAAATGGAGGGAAAACTACTACCAAACAATTGGAACGTCGCTCACCTCAAATACCTCAACTTCTAGACATAGACGTCCTCCAAGTCGTACTCTTTTTCCCTCACCCGAGTTTTGTCCTAATTGGGTTTTCTCGAGGAGGTTTTTAACGAGGCGACGAAGAGGGCATCTCGATGTTTGAATGTTAAGTTCACCGCCCGGCTTATCGATCACCTCTCTAGGCCGACTGATGAAGGGACTAGCTAGACAAACTGGGACTCCTCGAATGCATGTACGAACTGAGTAGAAACATGTAAAACTCTCCAATGAATGAATAAACAAAGCAACATATGATATTCTTACATGACTCCACCAAGTTTACACATCACGCCAATGCAGGAAATGCATATCCGACCTCACTTGAATCATTTTTCGAAGTCCGCATTCGACATCGTTCGAATCGACTTACATTCGACCTCGTTCGAATTAACTTATATTTGACCTTGCTTGAATCATTTTTCAAATTCCGCATTCGACATCGTTCGAATCGACTTACATTCGACCTCGTTCGAATTAACTTATATTCGGCCTCGCTCGAATCATTTTTCAATGTCCACATTCGACATTGTTCGAATCGACTTACATTCGACCTCATTCGAATGAACTTATATCCGACCTCGCTCGAATCATTTTTCAAAGTCCGCATTCAACATCATTCGAATCAACTTATATTCGACCTCGCTCGAATCATTTTTCAAAGTCCGCATTCGACATCATTCGAAGCGACCTATATTAGACCTCGTTCGAATTAACTTATATTCGACCAACTGAAAGTCAGGGACTTTTACAAAGGGAGACATTCACAAAAAAGCAAAAAGAGCCGGAAATACACAACAAAAAAATAAACTGTTCCATTCCATTCCATTCCATTCCAAAACATCTTACAAAAGGCTTGAAAGACGCCCCCAAAAAAATAACAAAACAAAAACAAACAAAGACCAAGTACAAAGACTTCACACTGCATCATCCCCTCCATCGCCAAGGTCGCTGGCATACTCATCATCGTACCAAGGATCAGAGGCAAGCCCATCTAAGTCATCTTCATCATCGTCCATGTCGGGCGTCCGGGGTCATAACCATAGGCGTCGTGAGCCGCACATGCCTTGACGCGAGCATCCTCGAACTCCTCCTCAGAAACCTTCCCGGCCATCATCAGAGCCCTGTATATATCAAGTTGGGCCTTAGTGTGAACCCATTTTTCATACAACTCCCGTGACACACTGGGATTGGCAGAAGCATGAGAAGTAGATGGCTGGGCCTGCTGTTGCGCCTTCTCAGGTTCTAGGGTAGAAATCTGTTCATTGAGTTCTGACAGCTTCGCCTCCAAACCACCTATCCGTTCTTCAAGCCTCTCTTACTTGAGCACCGACGTCTCTGCCTCACTAACCCCCTCGGACCTGCAGAGGCGAAGGGTACCCCCAGTGCATCCACCTCTGCCACGACAGCCTTCCTGTCCCTCTTAACCCACTCCAACTCCTCAACTTTGGCGGTCAACTTGCCTCTCAAACCGATGACCCTAGCTTCGCTCTACTCGAGCTCGACCCTTATGGACTCCACCTAAGCCTAAAGATCAGCATTCTCGGCCATCACTCCCTTGATCACCTTGAGCTCGTCTTCTTTAGCTCTCAGCGTGCCCTCAAGCACACTGCACCTGCCAATGGTCCTCATGAGCCCCCCATCCTTCTCCCTCACCTCCTCATCTTTCAGCTTCAGCTCATCGCGAAGCGTCTGAAATTGGCTGTCTTCGCCAAGTATGTTAACCAGCATTCGGGGGCTTAGAACGGTACACTCTGTACTTAGATTCCATCTTCTTGTAGAGGGCCATCCTTTGCTCTTCCCACCGATCACGCTCAATCTCCAAAATGAGGGTCTGATATATAAAACAAGACGGGTCAGCAGAGGCAAACGACACAAAAGAAGTGAATTAACTTAGAACGTGGAAATAAAACTTACTCGTAGGGCCATGCAGGAGATGCCCAGTGATAGGTCTGCATCCTTAAGTTTCTGTAGCTTTTTGTTCTCAGAATCCGCGCACAAAGGGGCAAAGGACGGAACCACTCGTTCTAAGTTAACCAAAATATTATAATCTATGGGGATGAAAGTATTCAGGTTAGACCTCCTCCCCCCCCCTCCCCCGCATCCTTATTTCAACGCGGGTGAACCTCTCTTCAAAGGCGCGCACCTCCTCGGGGTCGATATCGGAGCCTGACCCGTCATCTTCTACGAGGACGGTTTTACCTCTCCCGTCCGCTGACGACGAGCCAACTCCAACTGTTCATGCACGTTCTTCCCCCGTGCTAGCCCCCTCTGCCTCCGACGGCCCCTCCTCCATGGCGATCTCTGGTGCGGGAGCAACCTCAATGCCTAGTGGATGCGCCGATTCTGTCGGGATCGAATCCACAGGGAGTTAATGATTGGAATTAGGTTTATATCTAAGCAAGTTGCGGGTTTTGAATCTAATTACACTTCCACAAGTTTGGGTTGATATTCTACTTCTACCTTTACTCTAATGATTGCAATAAATGAAACTAAGGACAATATTTTTGTTTAGGGTTTTTCAAATGTTTAAAGGGACTATGTGTTGACATCCAATTTTGTCCCTCCTTTCTTCCAAACTATTTCTTTAAGCTTCTAATATCACTAATAATGTAAGAATAGTTATTTTTACCATTTTAGCACAAACTAGAACTAATTATTATTACTATCTACTTAATATCACTATTACAAGTATTATTAATGTTATTACTACTACAATTGTTGTTGTTGTTGTTATTGTTGTTATTGTTGTTATTATTATTATTATTATTATTATTATTATTATTATTATTATTATTATTATTATTATTATTATTATTATTATTATTATTATTATTATTATTATTATTATTATTATTATTATTATTATTATTATTATTATTATTATTATTATTATTATTATTATTATTATTATTATTATTATTATTATTATTATTATTATTATTATTATTATTATTATTATTATTATTATTATTATTATTATTATTATTATTATTATTATTATTATTATTATTATTATTATTATTATTATTATTATTATTATTATTATTATTATTATTATTATTATTATTATTATTATTATTATTATTATTATTATTATTATTATTATTATTATTATTATTATTATTATTATTATTATTATTATTATTATTATTATTATTATTATTATTATTATTATTATTATTATTATTATTATTATTATTATTATTATTATTATTATTATTATTATTATTATTATTATTATTATTATTATTATTATTATTATTATTATTATTATTATTATTATTATTATTATTATTATTATTATTATTATTATTATTATTATTATTATTATTATTATTATTATTATTATTATTATTATTATTATTATTATTATTATTATTATTATTATTATTATTATTATTATTATTATTATTATTATTATTATTATTATTATTATTATTATTATTATTATTATTATTATTATTATTATTATTATTATTATTATTATTATTATTATTATTATTATTATTATTATTATTATTATTATTATTATTATTATTATTATTATTATTATTATTATTATTATTATTATTATTATTATTATTATTATTATTATTATTATTATTATTATTATTATTATTATTATTATTATTATTATTATTATTATTATTATTATTATTATTATTATTATTATTATTATTATTATTATTATTATTATTATTATTATTATTATTATTATTATTATTATTATTATTATTATTATTATTATTATTATTATTATTATTATTATTATTATTATTATTATTATTATTATTATTATTATTATTATTATTATTATTATTATTATTATTATTATTATTATTATTATTATTATTATTATTATTATTATTATTATTATTATTATTATTATTATTATTATTATTATTATTATTATTATTATTATTATTATTATTATTATTATTATTATTATTATTATTATTATTATTATTATTATTATTATTATTATTATTATTATTATTATTATTATTATTATTATTATTATTATTATTATTATTATTATTATTATTATTATTATTATTATTATTATTATTATTATTATTATTATTATTATTATTATTATTATTATTATTATTATTATTATTATTATTATTATTATTATTATTATTATTATTATTATTATTATTATTATTATTATTATTATTATTATTATTATTATTATTATTATTATTATTATTATTATTATTATTATTATTATTATTATTATTATTATTATTATTATTATTATTATTATTATTATTATTATTATTATTATTATTATTATTATTATTATTATTATTATTATTATTATTATTATTATTATTATTATTATTATTATTATTATTATTATTATTATTATTATTATTATTATTATTATTATTGCCTTTTGTGAAAAAGCATATCGTTCTCCTTTATTTAGTAAAATAGTAATGTTTCTTTAATCCTGCGTTTTATAAATCTTTGTTCCAAGAATATTATTGTTTTATACTTATCAATTAGTATAAGGGATATTTTTATATATTAATATTATGTAGTATTATATAGTATGGTTATTAAAATATTTTATCTAAATAGAAGCCCAAAGAAATATACAAGGAAGAAAGAAAATGTTCAGCAATCTAGGCCCAAATTTTGGCCAAACCAGCCCACCTGACGCAGCCCAAAGTCTCTCTTTAACCCAAAACAAAGGCAACCCAATCAACCCTCTAGTGACCCGTTAGCCCAAGTCAAGGAATCGTCTAGAATACCTTCCTCATGACCAAATAACCATCATTTAAGTTTGGTCAAATAAACCCACAAAAATCTCTCAACTCTCCGTCTTCCTCACGTGACATCTCCCCTTTTCCAGAGAACCTTTCCTTCTCTAGTTCTACTTTTGCTTTGCTTCCAAATGACAGAACCTAGCTTCACTGAAATGGTGAAATAAACGGCCAATCTTGGAGATTTTGTTCCACCTCTCTGATACACTTTCTCAAACGGCTATTTTAATTTTCAAACCAAGAACCCTAATTTTTGCCCTATAAATGCTCGCAATTGTAGTCCATTTAGGGAAAAGCTTCATCCCCCTCCTTTAACCTCAAGCTTGAGCCGCCCATTTACCCCCAAAATCAACCGCCTCCTTTCCCCAAACTCTACTCCAAAAAATCCTAATTTTACACCTATAAATACCAGATTTGGTGAAGATTTTTCGTACCTTTCGCTGGCCGCTTTAAACCCTTTTTACTCGCCGTACTTTTTGTTACTCTGATGCCGAACGGTTATTCAAGGTCACGGAGTAGAGGCTGTAAATAGTAGACCTTGACGCGACCCTAGTTCCTGCACCCCAAAAGGTCAGTAGACTTCCTTTTTTCTTTTTCTCTTTTTTTTTCGATGTTGCAATTCTAAGTGTGCTTGAAATTCTGCACATAATGTGAAAAACGTTGTTAGTTTCATTGTAATTTTCTGACATTCAAAGTGTTCCTTGTTAGTCTTCGATGTCGTTTAATTCAAGCCGCCATTCTGTATTTGTCGCTTGTTAGAAATCATGTGTTAAGTATTTTTAGTTGGTGGCTGTGTTTTAGAAATCATGTGTTAGGATCCTTGTATTAGAATGTTGTATATGTTTTGTAGATTTGCTTTTGTTGTGAAGTTTGAATAGTGTTCCCTTTTGTATGAATAAATAACTTTTTGGTTCTTCTTCAAATATGACCGTAGAGTTGTCGCTGTCTTAGAAACCATGTCTAAAGTCTGTCTTAAATGATTTTCATGCCTACACTAAAATAATTAAAATATTTTGATATTTGACTAAAATACTATTTGGCTATGAATAATTAAAATATTGAGATGGTCCTAAAAATTGCTTTATTCTACATGTTTCCTTTTATTTTAACCCGAAGATATTATCTGAAAACGATTGTGTGATTTGATATTCTAGTTCGCTAGAAACCTTGACTATGGGACGGCAATTTGGTTTCATTGATTGATAATAAAAATAGCTTTAGTTTCTTTATCTATTAGAAGGTTGATTTGCTTATAATTTTAGAATTTTATTATAGAGATGGTACTCAGTTTTCATAGTCATAATGTTTTGAATCATGTAGTTTCTTAGTCATAAAGTTTATCACTTAAGAATTTAGTTAGTTTCTTTCTGAACTTTAATCTCCTCTATTCTGTTATTAGATATGAGCTATGTCTTCTTTTGTCCAAAAGAAATTATTTCCCTTAGAGAGCCATGCTCTGGTGGTGCTCTAATGAATACCTGTTTGTTATAATACCTTTGTGAAATATGTCAATCCTGTTTAGCTTGGAATTAGACTCTGTAATGACCCGACCGGTCGTTCTGCGTTATCGGACCCCGTCCCCTAAACGAAACTTCCCATAGCGGCTTACTGTGATTTAAGACTTGCGGGGGCGGGTGGTCCGAGATTCGGAAGTGTTTAGAGCAATATTGGAACACTTGGTTCCCTCAGGTTGTTCTTTAAGGCCAAGTTTGACTTCGGTCAACATTTTGAGTAAACAACCTCGGAATCGAGTTCTACAGTTCCAGTAGCTTCGTATGATTATTTTGGACTTGGGCGTATGTTCGGAATGGGTTTTGTATGACCGTTCGGGGGTTATGTTTGGAATAGTGTCCCAAGTTTCGGGGCAAGGCCGTATAGCAAGGTTATCAGCCGATGGGTCCGACACCAGCAGTCCGGTCACCTAGAGGTGGAGGACAGGTCGGTAGGGGTCGTTCTAGAGGTGGAGGCCAGTCAGGGGGAGGTCAGGCAGCTCCTGTTCACTCTGGTGGAGCTCAATCTTTCGGCACTCCAGCCAGATTCTATGACATTCCGGCCAGATCAGATGCAGTGGCCTAAGACGCTGTGATCACAGGTATTATTACAGTATGTGGTAGAGAGGAAATGGTGTTATTTGATCCAGAGTCCACTTATTCCTATGTTTCAGTCTTATTTGCTCATTTTCTGGATGTCCCTCGTGAGTCCTTGGGTTCTCCTATTTATGTGTCCACTCCTGTGGGCGATTCTGTGGTTGTAAACCGGATTTGTCGGTCCTGTGTGATTTCATTTTGTGGGTTCGATACTCGAGCGGGTCTCTTACTGCTCAACATGGTTGATTTTGAGATTATTTTAGGCATGGATTGGCTATCTTCTTATTATGCCGTGCTAGATTGCCATGCCAATGCAGTTACTTTAGCCATTCCCGAGTCGCCTGGGCTGGAGTGGAGAGGTTCCTCAGTTAGTGCAGCCAACCGGGTTATTTCATTCTTGAAGGCTCGACATATGGTCGAGAAGGTTGTCTGGCCTATTTTGCTTATGTGTGGGACACCACCGCCGAGTCTCCGACAATTGATTCAGTGCTAGTGGTTCGAGAGTTTGCTAATGTATTTCCTTCAGACCTTCCAGGCATGCCTCCGGACCGTGATATTGGTTTCTGCATTGATTTAGCTCCAGACACCCAGCCTATATCTATTCCTCCGTACCGTATGGATCCAAAAGAGTTGAAGGAGTTGAAGGAGCAACTTGAGGAGTTGTTAGCTAAGGGGTTCATCAGACCGAGTGTATCGCCGTGGGGTGCTCCAGTTCTATTTGTGAAGAAGAAAGATGGGTCTATGCGGATGTGTATTGACTACCGCTAGTTGAACAAGGTTAGCATTAAGAACAAGTATCCTTTGCCGCGCATCGATGATTTGTTTGACCAGTTTCGGGGTGCTCGTGACTTTTCTAAGATTGATTTGAGATCGGGATATCATCATTTGAAGATTCGGGCTTCAGATGTTCCTAAGACTGCTTTTCATACGAGGTATGGCCATTATGAGTTCCTGGTGATGTCCTTTGGCTTGACTAATGCCCCAACAACATTCATAGACTTGATGAATAGGGTGTTCGGGCCGTATATTGATTCCTTTGTCATTGTCTTCATTGATGACATTTTGATTTACTCACGTAGCCTGGGGGAGAACGAGCAGCATTTGAGAGTTGTGCTCCAGACTTTGCGAGAACAAAAGCTATATGCTAAGTTCTCCAAGTGTGAGTTCTGGTTGGATTCCGGCATTCTTGGGGCATGTGGTATCCGGAGAGAGTATCAAGATTGATCCTTATAAGGTTGAGGCGGTTCAGAGTTGGTTGCGTCCTACTTCAGCTACAGAGATCAGGAGCTTTTTGGGCCTAGCAGGCATTTATCACCGATTTGTGGAGGGGTTATCTTCTATTGCAGCTCCATTGACCAGATTGACTTAGAAGAATGCCCTGTTCCGATGGTCTGACGAGTGTGAGGTGAGCTTTCAGAAGCTCAAGCAAGCATTGACCTCAACACTAGTTCTAGTATTGCCTTCTGGTTCTGGGATGTTTTCAGTATATTGCGACGCTTCGCGCGTTGGCTTGGGGTGTGTGTTCATGCAGGAAGGGAGAGTTATTGCTTATTCTTCGCGCCAACTGAAGGTTTATGAGAAGAATTATCATGTACACGACCTGGAGTTGGCGGCGATTGTTCGTGCTCTTAAAATTTGGAGGCACTACTTGTATGGAGTGACCTGTGAGGTTTATACAGACCACCGTAGCTTGCAGCACTTGTTCAAGCAGAGGATCTTAATTTGAGGCAACCCAGATGGCTTGAGTTGTTGAAGGATTATGATATCACCATTCTTTATCATCCGGGCAAGGCAAACGTGGTAGCAGATGCTTTGAGCAGGAAAGCGGAGAGTATGGGTAGCTTGGCTTATATTGCAGATTAGGAGAGACCTCTAGCCTTGGACATTTAGTCCTTGGCCAATCACCTGGTAAGATTAGACCTTTCAGAGCCTCATCGATTTTTAGCACATGTGGTTGCTCAGTCTTCGTTATTGGGGGAGATTAAGGTCCGACAGTTCTATGATCTGTGCTTAGCAGAGCTTCGGGAGACAATGGTTCAAGGTAGGGCCAAGGAGGTTACTATTGGCGAGGATGGTGTTCTGAGACTTCAGGGCCGCTTATGTGTTCCTAATGTTGATGGCCTGAGGGAGAGGATTCTAGAGGAGGCACACAGTTCGCAGTATTCTGTTCATCCTGGTGCTACGAAGATGTATCGTGATTTGAAGCAACATTACTGGTGGAGGCGGATGAAGAAGGACATTGTGGGGTATGTGGCTAGGTGTCTTAATTGCCAGCAGGTTAAGTATGAGCACCAGAGGCCTACTTCAGCAGATGCCCATTCCTGAGTGGAAATGGGAGCGCATCACTATGGACTTTGTGGTTGGGTTGCCTCGGACCTTGCGGAAGGTTGACACGGTTTGGGTCATTGTGGATAAATTGACCAAATCGGCGCATTTCATTCCAGTAGCTACTACTTATACTTCTGAGAGGTTAGCCCAGATCTACATTCGGGAGATAGTCCGGTTTCACGGTGTGCCGGTGTCCATTATATCAGATCGAGGTCCTCAGTTCACCTCGCATTTTTGGAGAGCATTGCATAGTGGGATGGGCACCCAGATAGATCTCAGCAGATCATTTCACCCTCAGATTGATGGTTAGTCGGAGCGCACAGTTCAGATATTGGAGGACATGCTCAGGGCATGCGTGATTGACTTCGGAGGTCAGTGGGACCAGTTCTTGCCTTTTGGCCGAGTTTGCTTACAATAATAGTTACCAGTCCAGCATTGAGATGGCCCCATTTAAGGCTTTGTATGGTCGGCGATGTCGTTCTCCTATCGGGTGGTTTGATCCTGGCAAGGCTAAGTTATATGGCACCGACCTGGTGAGGGATGCTTTGGAGAAAGTGAAGTTGCTCCAGGAGAGGCTCCGCACAGCACAGTCCAGACAGAAGAGTTATGCGGATCAGAGGGAGCGTGATGTATCATTTATGGAGGGAGACAAGGTTCTGTTGAAGGTCTCATCAATGAAGGGTATTATGAGGTTTGGGAAGAAGGGCAAGTTGAGCCCGAGGTTTATAGGTCCCTTCGAGGTGTTGAGGCGAGTTGGGGAGGTTGCTTTTGAGCTGGCCTTACCTCCCAGTTTATCAGGAGTTCATCCAATTTTTCATGTATCCATGCTCCGGAGGTACCACGCCGACTTCTCTCACGTGGTTGATTTTAGCACTATTCAGTTGGATGAGATGTTGGGCTACGAGGAGGGGCCATTTGCTATTGTTGATAGACATGATCGTCAGTTGAGGTCCAAGAGGGTTTATGTAGTGAAGGTCTAGTGGAGGGGCCAACCAGTCAAGGAAGCGACCTGGGAGTCCAAGGAGGAGATGCAGAGCAGTTATCCACACTTATTAAGCACTTCAGGTATGATTCTAGACCCGTTCGAGGATGAAAGTTTGTTTAAGAGGTGGGGAATGTAACGACCCGACCGGTCTTTTTGCGTTATCGGACCCCGTTCCCCTAAATGAAACTTCCCATAGCTGCTTATTATGATTTATGACTTGCGGGGACTGGTGGTTTGGGATTCAGAAGTGTTTAGAGCGCTATAGGAACACTTGGTTCTTTAAGGTTGGCCTTTAAGGCCAAGTTTGACTTCGGTCAACATTTTTAGTAAAAAACCTCAGAATCAAGTTTCGACGGTTCCGGTAGCCTCGTATGATGATTTCGGACTTGGGCGTATGTTCGGAATGGGTTTCTGATGACCCGGGAGCGTTTCGGCGCCCAATATTGAAATAAGAAGTTCCTTAAGTTCCTATTGTGGTTTGGGACGTGTTTTTGTGTTATCGAGGTTCGAACGGAATTTCGAGACCGGGAATAGTTCCGTTATGTCATTTATGACTTGCCTGCTAAATTTGGTGTCATTTCGAGTAGTATAGGTCGATTCGGCGCATTGTTAGCGAATTCTAGAACTTTAAGTTCAAATTTTGATTCAATTTGGTTTTGGGGTCGAATTCTTAGTTTCGTTGTAGTTTTTCACGTTCCGAAATTCGAGCGAGTCCGTATCATGAATATAGACTTGCCAGTGCCTTTGGACGGGGTCCCGAGGGGCTCGTGTGAGTTTCGGACCCCTCGGAGCTAATTGCAAAACACCAGAATTTTTGTGTCTGGTTTCCTTCTATGCGTTCGCGGTTGCTCTGCCGCGTTCGCATAGAAGGATATGGATGAGAGTGAAAATTTTCCCTATGCGTTCACATAGGTGCTCCGCGTTCTCATGGGGTAGGGCATTGGGCCAGACCAGCTTAGCCTTTACTCAGTGCGTTTGCACCCCCCCAGCCGCGTTCGCCTAGGTCTAGCCTGGCTAGCTTCCGCGTTCGCATAGAATGCCTCATCAGGCCTGGCTATTTGTTCATCGCGAACGCACTGTCGCTGATGCGTTCGCATAGAAGGGGAAGCTGGGCAGTGTGTTTTTATACACGGGATTTAGTTCATTTCCTTATCTTCTTCTTTTTCCTTGGGACGATTTCCACCATTCAAGAGGGGCAAACGACCTACTTATTGAAGGTAAGTAAATTCTACTCTAATATTAGCTTCATGCCTGGATTACAAGCTAAATTAACTACCTAAATTAGTGAAAACTAAGGATTTGGGGTAGTAACCTAGGGCTTTTGAAAATGTAGAAAATTACCCATCAATTAGCTAAGAAATCGAGTGAAAATCATGTATTAATGATCCTTAGGCTATGGGTGAGTGTTTCCTTCGAGAATTTTTGGAATCCGAGCATGCAGGCCCGGGGTTGATTTATTCAAGAATGATGAATTTGGCTAAGTAGTAGAAGAATTTCATGCTATGAGTATAAATTGATATATTTGTATAACATTTGGCTAGTTTCGAGTCCGTGGGTGTCGAGTTTGGAGTTTCGGGAACGTTCTTGACCCGGAAAATAGGTTCGACACGAGGTGAGTCTCCTTTCTAACCTTATAAGGGGGAACTGTCCCCCTAGGTGATTTAAATGCTATATGTGATAATATTTGGGGGCTACGTACGTACAAAGTGACGAGAGTCCGTACGAAGCGACTATTACTATTATGTCTGGGTAGTTAGGCCCACATCATGCCTTGTGTTTTACTTGATATGAACTATATGCTTAATAAATTAAATGTTACATGCTTCTTACTTCCCTGAGGTGATGGAATTTGAGAAAACTTGTAAGGATTTGTTCACTGAAAGTAATTTAAAAAGGAATAATGTGTGTGTATGTGACCGCTTCGCAATTTATATTCCGCCGAGCGGAGTGTGATTTTCCCCCCACTCTTATGGGAACGGGCCGTACACCACGGCGGATTAAGATATGCACTTTTGGTACGGGCCGTTTGATCCCCGGCAGTGCATAGAGAGGATTGAGAGATGCACTTTTGGTACGGGCTGTTCGATCCTCGGCAGTGCATAGATGTGAGTACTTTGTGGAGATGTGCACTTATGGTTCGGGCCGTTCGACCCTCGGCAGTGCACGATCATGATTATCTTATGACTCCGGTCGGTTGTCCTTACCTTGCATGCGTATGATTTATTTGTTACTAAATTCATGGATATTGATTTGACAGAATTTGGGGGAAAGTGAAGTGGTAATTGTTTCATTCATTCCCAGTACTTTTCTTGGATTTCAGCACCTTACATATATATTTGTTGCTTCACTGCATTTACATGCCTACCGTTTCTATTGTATTCTGCTAAATTATATCGTTGGACCTTAGTGAGTTTCATGTTGACCTCTCGTCACTACCTCTTCGAGGTTAAGCGGGATACTCACTGGGTACATATATATTTATGTACTCATGCTACACTTCTGTACTTAATTGTACAGGTTCTGAGGCTGGTGCATCTGGTTGTCGGACCGGAGCTTGACTTGATATTTGACGGACCTGACTTCACGGTGAGCTGATTTTCTCCTAGAGATCTCCTGTAGCACCATGAGGTTTCTTTTGCTTGTTTCCCGTCTATTTCCTTCAGACAATGGGACTGTATATTATATCTTTTGTATATTCTGTTAGTATGCCCATAGGACTTGTGACACTAGTTCCTGGCACACACGTGTTAGTTGTTATGGATTTCGGGTTTGTATATATATTGGCTCACGCCTCTTCATGACTGTTTTTGATTAAAAATGGCTATTTATCCTTGTCGAATCATGTTTTAAGTTTAAAAACAGAGTATATTTTAAAGTGTTTAATCTAATAAGAAGGAACCTTTAGTAAATTGAGATTCGGCTTGCCTGACCCCGCTGTTGGGCGCCATCACGACCTAAGTTAGGATTTTGGGTCGTGACAGTCACAATTCACGAACTACTAAAGAATACTACAAATAATTGGGCTGAAAGAAATGTATCTCTATTTTGAATGAAATAAAACAGTATCTAAATAGTAAAGGGGAGATTCCAGGAATCTGCAGATGCCAGCAGATGTACCTCGCGTCTCCGTGTAAATACTCAACTATGCTCAAGGAATCAGCTCTGACCGGAACCTGGATCTGCACAAGAAGTGCAGAGTGTAGTATCAATACAACCGACCCCATGTACTTAGTAAGTGTCCTAACCTCAGTGAAGTAGTGATGAGGCTAGGACATGACACCATATAAAACCTGGACATATATAAACATGTTAGCAGAAATAACAGCAAGTAACAAGTTAACAAATAACAAACAATGGGAAGGGGTCATGTTGTGGGGAATCTTATCATAAGGATTGAAACAACAAAAAAACATATATACGTAATGATAAACCAACTAAATTGATCCATTAAAGTAAAAATGGAAGTTGTACGGCATCACCCTTTGTACTTTTACTCTCAGCCTCACCAAACAATAAATAAAATGCACGGCATCACCCTTCGTGCTTTTACTCTCATCCTCACCATATAATGAATATGAATGCACGACATCACCCTTCGTGCTTTTACTCTCTTCCTCACAATATAGATAATTCATGCATGGCATCACCTTTCGTGCTTTACACTCGTCCTCACGAATCACATAATCATTATAACATACAAAGAGGGATTCACAGGGAATCAGTATTTCACCATAGTTTTTATCATCATTTACCATTTCAATCTCAATTCAATATTCACAGAGGATTTCGCAAAAAACCAAAGTTTCATCATAGTTCCTATTGCCATTTATCATTTAAGTATCAGCTCAGTATTCACAATATTATCCATCTCGGTGGACCAGTTACTGACCTTTCAATATTTCAATAACAAAAATAATCATAAGTAATAGGCTTTAAAACAACCAAAATAACAAGATTTAACTTTCACTCACATGTTATGACCTGACCACAATGTATAGGTACTCGTCACCTCACCTATACATTGGATATAACAACAAAACAGGTAACACGTAGTCACACTATACCTATTCCCTCAAGCTAAGATTAGACACAATACTTACCTCGAATTCGCAGGCAACTCACTATTCAAGCACTACTTTTCCTTTAGAATTGGCCTTCAACTCACTCGTATCTAATCATAATTGGTTTAACATCATTAATTAGTGCTAAAGTGTCACGACCCAAATTTCCCTCCGTTGGGTATCGTGATGGCACCTAGTCTTAGGGACTAGGTAAGCCTAACATTTACCGAATAACAACAATAATAAAGGAAATCTAACAGTCTCGATATAGAAATCTTTACAGAATTTGCAATTTTCCAAAACCGGTAGTACAAGTCATAAGCTCTACAGAGTTGCTACAACTTCTAAATACAATTGTTTGTAAATGAGTAAAAACGGTTTGAATACAAGGTAAGAAGGTGACTCAGAAGCCTGCAAACACAGCGACAAGTTTACCTTGAGTCTCCTCTGCAAGGATCCGCACAACTACTAACGATTAATACCTGGATCTGCACAACATGTGCAAAAGTGTAGTATGAGAACACCACATCGGTGCCCAGTAAGTATCAAGACTAACCTCGGTGAAGTAGTAACGAGGACTAGTCAAGATACCCACTGGTCTAATAAACTGAACAAGCATAAGTATAGGAATGACGGAACATGACATCTATCTAATGACTACACAATATGGCTAACAACATAACAACTACAATAAGGAAGGAAAAACAGCAAATAAAAATGGAATACCATAATAAGACACAGAAGGATGGGCGGGAACACAACCCAAATCCGAAAATCACAATACAATAAGGGCAAGTAGTAACTCAGCACTGCAATAGTTTCCACATCAGGCCTTAGCCAACAACCCCAATAAATTAGTCAAATCCTTCAAGTGTAAAATTTCACCCGTAAGTTTTTACATTAGAATCTTTAGAATATAATCCTTTCCAATATGAAATTCTTTTGAAATATACTTCCTTCGAATATGAACTTTTCAAATAAATATCCTTCAAACATAGTTCTTTCAAGATAATTACTTTTCAAATATAATGTTTCCAAATAAATGTTCCTCGAACATATCTCTTTCAAGGTAAATGCTTTTCAAATAAATATCCTTCAAATATAGTTTCTTCAAGATAAATGCTTTTCAAATATACTTTCAAATAATTGTCTTTCAAATATAGTTTCTTCAAGATAATTACTTTTCAAATACAACTTTTCAAGTAAATATCCTTCGAGTATACGTCACCCCGTGACACCTAAGCATAGAAGATTAATAGCTCCGAACACAGATATATCAACTGGAATCCCGTCCCGTAGTCCCAAATTTATTATGCAGTACATGGGGATCTCCCGGAATACGTCCGTGGACCCAAAATAAATATGCAGTACAGGGGGATCTCCCGGAATATGTCGATAGTTCCAAAATAAATATGCAGTACAGGGGGATCTCCCGAAATACGTCCGTAGTCCCAAAATAAATATGCAGTACAGGGGGATCTCCCGAAATACGTCCGTAGTCCCAAAATAAATATGCAGTGCAGGGGGATCTCCCAGAATACGTCGTAGTCCCAAAGTAAATATGCAGTGCTGGGGGATCTCCCGGAATACGTCCGTAGTCCCAAAGTAAATATGCAGTGCTGGGGGATCTCCCGGAATACGTCCGTAGTCCCAAAGTAAATATGCAGTGCATGGGGATCTCCCGGAATATCATTCCGTAGTCCCAATTTAAATATGCAGCACAACCTATAGAGATAGCAACTGCACGAAAGCAAACCTCGTACATCACCATAACAAGTACAAAGAAACAATGACGGTAATGCAACGTACGATGAGTAAATCAACTCAAGAACTTTAAATCACAAAGAATGGTAGAACTCATTCACAAGGAATAACCACAGTAAAGAAAGCTAGGCGCAAGGAGAACAACTTAACAAGGGAAAACAAGAAAGTAGCAACGATTCCATAATATTCAAGTCAACAATAAGAAGCCAACACGAGTCAAATAGTTCCAAATAAAGGCAAGTCGACTAATATATAGGTTATCTAAACTCCCTTTTGAGGTTGAGAAATTTTGAGGGATATTCAACAATTCAAATAAGGGCAAGCAACAAAAGATAATCATAACTCCAATTGAGATTAAACAATTATAGGATGAGATAATAATAATTTCAATTAAAGATAAGCAGATATGAAAATATAGCATGACGATAGAGGAGGTAAGATATTCAGTTAAGTCAAATTAGGGTCAAGTAGACAGTAAGGGTGAATCCTAAAGCAATTATCTCTAATCAAAGCATGTAGAGGTGAAACTAGCAATAGGAACTCAAACGTATCAAGAACAACTTCATACATGGTGAATATAAGGACCTAAGAACCCTAAGAGGCCAACTTCCCACAAATAAGCCCGAGCACGCACTCGTCACCTCGCGTACACGGACTACAATCAACATAGAAGACTCAAATCCTAAGGGGTAGTTCCCCCCCCCCCCACAAGGTTAGGCAAGATACTTACCTCAAAGAAGACAACTTGGTACTCTAAAATGAACTCCTCGAGTGAAAAGACCTCCGGACGACTCAAATCTAATCAAAATAACTTCAAAACACAAATAAAACTCATAAGGAACTATTCCGGATCATAAAGTCTCAATCTTTATAAAAATCTAGAAATCGACCCAAAAGTCGAACCCGAGCCCGCACCTCGGAACCCCGACAAAATTTATAAAATGCGAACACCCATTCAATTACTAGTCCAACCATACTAATTTCATCAAATTCCGATACCAAATCGATGTTCAGACCCAATTATTCTCTTTAGAAATGTTAATTTAATCAAAATATGGATTAATTAAAAAATGAACTTCTTTATCCATATTAAAGTAAAAAAATTATACTTAGGTACCGACCCCCATGAAAAGACGAGAAGAACGCCGTGAAAATCACCTCAATTGGAGCTCTAGAACTCAAGATATGCTCAAACTTACTAAAATGATGCAGTTTGATTTTGTTATACTCAAGGATTTTTGCATTTGCGACCAAAATACCCGCACCTGCACATTTCCAGCTGTCAATTCCGCATTTGCAGACCATTTTGCACACCTGCGGCTTCGCGGATGCGGACTTAACTTCCCATCTGCGAAACACCAGCACCAACTCTCTTCTCTGACACTAAAAGGAGCATAACTTCCTCATACGATGTCCAAATTCGACGATTCTTTTTGCTATAGCTCCATAATTACGATACGGATCTAATGCTTCAATAAAAACAGAAATTGGAGCTCATTTGATTAATGTGGTACCATTTATGCTTGAAGAAACGACGCCGAAACATCAAAAAATGAATGCAACACAACCCAGACCTATCCGAAACTCATCCGAGCCTCTCGGGACCCCGTTTGAACATACCAATAAGTTTGATAACCTAACAAAAACCCACTCTAGGCCTCAAATCACATCAAACAATGATGAACTACAAATCGCATCATGAATCGAACTTATGAACTTCCAAATTTTCCAACTTCTAAAACCGTGCCGAAACCTATCAAACAACCCGGAATGACGTCAAATTTTTCAAGCAAGTCCCAATTGACTTAACGGAGTTTTTCCAACTATCGGAATTGCATTCCGACCCCAGTATCACTGATAATAGGCTAAATTCACATAGTTTAGCGTATATTTATACTCTAACTTAATGATGTTTCACGGTCTTAAGTGTGTTAAATGATGATAAATTGGCTCTAGTGGTGACTTTTTGTTTCATAGGAGTACAATAAGCTATTGAGGACTTATGACGGTGATCCGGGTGAATTTGAAGAATAACAGGCCATGGGGTAATTTCGGGGTGATTTGAAGGCTGGAGATTTAGCGAGGCAGTGAAGAACCCCATTAGCGCAGGCTGTAGCACGACCTTAGCGCGCCCGCGCTAGTCCAGCTTTCCGGAGGCAGTGTATAACCCAACTAGCGCGGGCATTAGCGCGTGACTAGTGTGCCCGCGCTAGTCTAGACGCGGAAAATAGAAGTCGGAGTGTGTTTTTGGAAGTTCAAGGCCAATCCACACAAACTATAAAAGGTTCAATTCGCCCAAGAGAAGATTTTTATCAAGGTTTAGAGTTTAGAACAAGAAAACCAAGGGCAAGAGGCAAGGAGGCAATTGGGCATCAATCAATATCTCTTTCTTTTTTACTTTTACCTTTGCTGATGAATTCTTTTGTAGTTTTTATCATTATTATAAGTAGCTAACTTTTCTAATCTAAGGTTTTGGTGGAACCCGTTGGGGGATGACTTTATTGTGATATTAATATAGTTTTGGTTGGTTTTTAATCTATATTTGTTCAACTACGTTCTTGTTGTAGTTGATTGAAGGGTCCTCAATTAGCTGTGCCTATTTATTATGTATCTACTTGAGAGAGAGTTCATATTTAGGTAGTTGTTTGAAAAACACCACTCCCGGAGTATAGGCGAGAGTCATAACCGAGGGTTTAGATGTTGGATGAGAGATAACGATACCTAGGGTGCAATCTAAAGTGAACTGTAATGCAATCTAGCTAGCGTAACTTGAGAGAGTGCGTCTAGTAAATTATCATAATTACTTGAGAGAGATTTATGGTAACTGGAGTGTTAATTATTATACAAGAAGGAAGTTCCCCAACAGGGGAAACCATAACCTTAGACCTTTAATCCAATTGTTTACATCTTATTGTTAGTTAATCTTAAGTTTATTATTTCTGTTCAGCTGTAGTAGTATAAACAACACAAAGTGATATACACAACGTTTTAGAAAGTTGACTATTGAGAATCTAGTAATATAAAGACGACATTTGACACGTTAAGTTCCTGTGGGATTCGACTCTGGGCAAAATACCCGGATTATATTTGCAACGCCCGCTTAGTCTTTTAATAGAGATAGTTGAGCGTGATCAAATTTTGGCGCCGCTGCCGGGGACTTAACGGTATTATCAAGTGTAGTTGAAGGAAAATTCTTAAGTATAGTCGATTTTCTTTGGTTTCATACATATATTGAATTTTCAACGTTTGCTAAACCGGTGGTACATGTGCATACCTAGAAACTCTTTGAGAACTGGTGAGGTATTTGAAGCATTTCCATACCCCGAAAAGGTTTCCAAGGCCTTGAACAGGGCCAATCGGATAAGCTAACAACAATCATACATTGAACACATAGAACCAGACATGGCAGAGTTGAACGACAGAAACAACATTAATGTTGGGGATGGTGTGGTCGACCCAGCTGCACGGATTGCAGGGCCTGGGGTACCCATTGTACCCGAGGCGCCATTATACGACTGGGCACAACCCACAACTAACAACTTGGAAACCGCGATTTTGGTCCCTCAGATTGAAGCAGAGTCCTTCCAGATTACAAACAATATGCTGCACTTGTTGAAAAATAAGGGGATATTTTCGGGGTCGTACGTTGAGGATCCCCAACAACATTTAAAGAACTTTTTGTCCATCTACAAGACCCAGAGGCAACCGAATGTTACCCCGGAGGATTAAGGATTTTATTGTTTCCATTCTCGGTGACAAGAGTTGCCCAGACTTGGCTCAACTCCCTCCTTATCAACTCTATTTCAACATGGGAAGAGTTGGTCAAGCAATTTCTGAATAAACTTCATCCACCAAACAAGACATCACAACAGATTGATGAGACCATAAGCTTTAGACAGAAGCCCATGGAGACACTACAGGAGACATGGGAACGATTTAAAGGGATGCTGGTTATCTGTCCTCACCATGGTATTCCTAAGCAAATGTTGGGGAAACGATTCTATATGGGTCTGGCTGATGGTGTAAAAGCCAATGTTGATGCTTCAGCTGGTGGAGCATTCCTTAGCAAGACATAGAGAGTGTTTCAGATTTTACTTGATACTATGGCACAGAATTCAGGGTAGACAACCAGGGGTGCTCCTATTACCTTGTTCACTCAGTGCCATTAGATTCGTCCAACACTATGGCTGAGAACATGGCTACTTTAATGACACAGATGAGTATTCTTACTAAGAAGGTAGATGAGTCGGGGATAAAGCAGCAAGTTCATATTGTGGATACTACCAATGGGAGCTTATACACATTTTGCATTAGTCAACCAATTGGTAATCAGTGGAATGCAGATTGTGGTCACCCTCTTTACCCAGAAAACATGAATTATGTGTCAAATTATGGAGGCCAGAGACAGGGGGGAGAGAATTGGGGTCATCAAGTTCAACCATATAGATCACCTCACCAGCAACAGAACAATGGAAACATGGGTGCCATGAGACCTCATGGTAATGTGGCACCTTATCAGAGGCCACAAGGTTATAACAATCAAAATTAACAGCAATCATACCACCGTCCTCAGCAACAACATGGGGGGAGGCAAGAAGATGGGTTTTCCAGGCTTGAAGCGATGATGCAACAGGTGATTGGGTCGACTTACAAAATGAGTGAGAGATTAGATGCACATGATGAAACTATTAAAAATATTGAAGTGCAGTTAGGCCATATATCTATGTCAGTGAACAATTGTCCTCTTGGGACTTTGCCTGCAGACACTTAGGTGAATCCTAAGGACCATGGCCAGAAGCAGATGATGGCAGTGAGTCTTCGCAATGGCAGTGACTTAGATTTGGAACAAGAGTTGGCTCGTGAAAGCAGGCAGGCAGAGACACTAGTACCAGTGCCAATCAAAATTGATGATCCTACAAACTTGACCAAGGTAATAGTGCAAACTGCTGAAGGAGAACCTAGTGAGCAGAGAGAGGCTGAAAAGGAAGTGAAAATAAACCCAGAGCCAGTAGTTGAGGTGGTAGTTGAGAAAGAAAAATCTCAAATCACTGGGAAGAAGAGACCGCCAGCCCCATTCCCTCAAAGGCTGGCCAATACAAGAAGCATGAGCAGTACAAAAAGTTCTTGGATATGCTGAAGCAGATACAGGTAAACATTCCTCTGATTGATGCTCTGAAATAGATGCCTGCGTATGCGAAGATGATGAAGGACTTGATGTCCCGAAATTTTGATTTCCAATACTTGGCGACTATGACTTTGACTCAGAATTGCAGCGCTGTGGTAACACGACCAATAGCAGAAAAGTTGTCTGATCCAGGGAGTTTTACAATTCCCTGCACCATTGGAAATTTTGCTTTTGCCAAAGCACTGTGTGATTTGGGGGCCAACATTAATCTAATTCCCCTGGCCATTTACAAGAGACTGGGTGTTGGTAGAGCTAGGCCAACTTCCATGTTGCTGCAGCTAGCTGATAGGACGGCGAAGAGACCGTCGGGTATTCTGGATGATGTTTTGGTGAAAGTGGGGAAGTTTGTGTTCCCTGCTGATTTTGTGATACTAGACTGTTGAGTGGATGAAGAGATTCCCATAATCTTGGGCAGGCCATTTTTGGCCACAGGCAGAGCTCTCATTGATTGTGAGGCTGGGGAGCTCAAGATGAGGATTAATGATGAAGAAATCACATTCAATGTGCAGAAATCCATGAGGCGACCGAGTGAGTTCGCCAACTGCTCTCTAATTGATCCTGTGGATGTGGTAGTGGAGGAAGATGATGCGTCCTTAACTATTGAGGACCCCCTTACTGCATGTTTAATGAATTTAGATGAGGTAAATGGGGAGGAATTGGCAGAGTGGGTGTTAGCACTTGAAGGTAAAGGGGTATGGCCGAGGGCTCTCGAGTTTGAACCATTGCACTTAGAGAAAAGAGAGAGCCCGTCAGCCAAGCCCTTTGTGGAAGAACCTCCCAAACTAGAGTTGAAACCATTGCCAGCCCATCTCAGGTACGCATTTCTAGGCCCTAAGTCTACGCTACATGTTATTATCTCATCCAGTTTGTTAGATGTGCAGGAAAATCAGCTGTTACAGGTACTCTCAGAGTGCAAGACTGCCATTGGATGAACCATGAAAGATATCAAAGGGATCAAACCGGCATATTGCATGCACACGATTCTCCTGGAAGAGGGACACCGACCTTCTAGGGAACATCAAAGGCGCTTGAACCCAAACATGAAGGAAGCGGTGAAGAAAGAAATCATCAAGTGGTTAGATGCGGGAATCATTTTCCCCATCTCTGACAGTAACTAGGTTAGCCCAGTGTAATGTGTTCCAAAAAAGGGTGGCATGACGGTTGTAAAGAATGACAAAAATGAGTTGATATCTACAAGAACCGTCACGGGTTGGAGAATATGCATGGATTACAGAAAGCTGAATCTTGCCACCCAAAAAGACCACTTCCCACTTCCCTTCATTGATCAGATGCTCGACAGGCTTGCAGGGAGGTCTCACTTTTGTTTCCTGGACGGGTACTCGGGGTACAACCAGATTTCAATCGCCCAGGAAGACAGGGAAAATACCTCCTTCACATGCCTCTATGGGGGTATTTGCCTTCAAAAGGATGCCATTTGGCCTATGCAATGCACCCGCCACATTTCAAAGGTGCATGATGGGCATATTCACAGACATGGTCGAAGACATCATGGAGGTATTCATGGATGATTTCTCAGTTGTGGGAAATTCATTCGATGAGTGCCTAGCAAACCTGACCCATGTCCTAAAAAGGTGCATTGAGACGAATCTTGTGCTTAACTAGGAGAAGTGTCATTTTATGGTACAAGAATGGATCATCTTGGGGTACTTGGTGTCAAGTAAAGGAATTGAGGTGGACCGAGCTAAAGTCGATGTGATAAAAAAAATTCCACCTCCCACATCAGTCAAAGCTATACGTAGCTTCCTTGGGCATGCCGGGTTCTAACGGCGATTCATCAAAGACTTCTCCAAGATCGCCAACCCCCTCTGTAAGTTGCTTGAAAAAGATAACCCCTTTGTGTTTTCTAATGGTTGCAGGGTGGCGTTTGAGGAGCTTAAAAAGCGATTAGTCACGACACCAATTATCGTTACACCCGACTGGGAGAAACCGTTTGAACTCATATGCGATGCCAGTGACTACGCAGTGGGAGCCGTGTTGGGTCAACACAAAGATAAAATAATGCACCCAATTTACTATAAAAGTAGGACTTTGAGTGGAGCTCAGCTGAACTACACGGTGACCGAAAAAGAGATGTTGGCATTAGTGTTCGCCTTTGACAAGTTCAGGTCTTACTTGATCGGGTCGAAGGTGATTGTGTACACTGATCACACAACCATCAGATACTTGGTTGAGAAAAAAGAGTCTAAGCCGCGCCTAATTCGTTGGGTGCTGCTTCTTCAAGAATTTGACTTGGAGATTTGTGACTCCAAGGGCACGGAGAACCAAGTCGCTGACCACTTTTCACGTCTTGAAGGTGCTGAGAATGCAATTGAATCGGAGGATATTCTGGAAACCTTTTCAGACGAGCAACTACTCACCATGAGCGTAGAGGATGTGCTATGGTATGCAGACAGTGCAAACTACCTGGCAAGTGGTATGGAACCTTACGAACTCTCTTCTGTCCAAAAGAAAAGGTTTTATCGTGATTGACACAATTACTATTGGGATGAACCTCATTTGTTTAAAATTTGCATTGATAACATGATCCAGAGGTGTGTCCCCGAGATAGAACAATTTTATATTTTGCAGGCTTGTCACGCATCACCATATGGAGGACATTTTGGAGGAGTTCGGACAGCAGCTAAGGTGCTAGAGGCTGGGTTCTACTGGCCTACTGTGTTTAAAGATGCTCACTAATGGGTGAAGGGCTATAACGAATGTCAAAGGACGGGGAACATATCTCGTCGTTATGAGATGCCCATGAATCCAATACAAGAAGTGCAGGTGTTTGATGTATGGGGGATTGACTTCATGGGTCCCTTTCTCAGCTCTTACGACAATAAGTACATACTTGTTGCTGTAGACTACATGTCCAAATGGGTAGAAGCTGCAGCGTTCCCCACCAATGATGCAAGAGTGGTGGTGGGGTTCTTGAAGAAAAACATATTCACTAATTTTGGGATCCCAAGGGCTATTATTAGTGATGGAAGCACTCACTTTTTCAATCGTGTCTTTGAAAAGCTACTAGCCAAGTATGATGTGCGCCACAAGGTGGCAACCCTTTATCACCCTCAGATGAGCGGGCAGGTTGAGGTATCAAACTGTGAACAAGAGTGTGCTGACCAAAACATTAAATGCCACAAGAACTGATTGGATGAAAAAGCTTGATGACGCACTCTGGGCCTATAAGACTGCATTTAAAACACCAATTGGTATGTCTCCATACAAGTTGGTATTTGGTAAGGCCTGTCACCTGCCTGTGGAGCTAGAACATCGAGCGTGGTGAACATTAAAGCAGTTGAACATGGATCACGATGCTGCAGGAGAAAATCGAGTCACAGAGCTGCATGAGTTGGAAGAGTTCAGATATCAAGCATTTGAGAGCACAAGGCTATATAAAGAGAGAGTGAAGAGGTTACACGACAAAAACATTGTGGACCGAAATTTTCAAACCCGGAGACAAAGTATTGCTCTACAATTCAAGATAGAGATTGTTTCCGGGTAAGCTCAAGTCCTGATGGTCTAGACCATTCAAAGTGGTCGAAGTGTTTCCTTCTGGTGCTGTGAAAATTGCTGCTGAAGATGGGTCTAACGCCTTCAAGGTCAATGGACAAAGATTGAAAATGTATATGGGGATGAATGAAACCAGTGAGCTGGCTGTGGTGCATCTTTTTGAACCTTAGAGGCTGAGCGAGCCTTAATTGTGCTCATTCTGCATCGTGCCGCGACGTTAAATCAAGCGCTTCATGGGAGGCAACCCATTGATTGTTGTACTCGTCGTGCCGCAACGTTAAATCAAGCGCTGGTTGGGAGGCAACCCAATAGTTATAGTGTTTATAGTGTAGGTACTAACATATGCAGGTGTGCGAGAAAAGGGGTGGGCAAAAGACCCCAAAGAAAGAAGAAAATAAAAGCATAAGGCTGAGGACGCCTGGACTAGCGCGCCCGCGCTCAGCACGCGCTAGTGGTCGCGCTAAGGTTTTTCACTGTCCCAGGTAAATTCCACTAGCGCGGCCGTGCTAAGCCCGTGCTAGTGAGTTTTCTCACTATCCCTGGACCCCTGAGACTAGCGCGCCCACGCTAAGCTAGCGCTAAGGCCGCGCTAGTCCGTCTCGACAACAGGTAAGTTTTTTCATTTTTTTTTAAATTTTGTTATTTTCTTTTTTTATTTTTATTTTCCCCCACTAACCCAATTAAACCTTTTTACCCTACCCAGTCGTCCCACCCCTCCCAATTCTGCCACTTTCCCTCTCCCATTAGAATTCCCCCCCAATTAAAATCCTTCTCCTTCTTCTTCTTCTTCTTCTTCTTCTTATTCTTCTTCTTCTTCTTTTCTTCTTCATCTTTCCCAACCAAAAGCCAACAACCCACGCAGATTTCCTCTTCCCCCACACACCAAGCTCTTCCCTTCCAAGTCTTCCTCAAGAATCATTACTCTATTCCCCTCCTTCAACTCTACCGGTATGTATTTCCCCCATTAATTTTCTTTTTATTTCTTTTTGTAGCTTTATTTTCTTTTACTTTGTGTACAACATTATAGTTTTCTTAGTGGGTAGTCATACATGGTAGTAGTTGTCTTGTGCTGAGAAGTAGTAACATATGGTTCGTGGGGGTGGTGTGCGTATGTTTGAGTTATTGTGGTGGTGCTTCTTGTCCTGTATTGAATGCTTGGGGTTAAACCTGTTCATGGCCTACCACATGTTTGTAAAAATGCCTCATTGGAGGAAGTATTGTGACCAATTTTGTGGTGAAGTCTGAGTAACCAAGGTTCGGTCACCCGGTTGTACTGAGCTACTATTGGGCTAATTGCAGGTACCATGCCTCCACGAAAGCGCCAAGCCACCGGAGGCTCCTCCAGGTGCTCAACAAGAGCTTCCACAGGGGGACGACCTCGCAAAATAATTGAATTCAGGCCTTTCAATAGCCAAATGTTCGTCTCCGCAAAGGCCCAAGACCGATTCAATGCAAAGAAAGATAAAACGACAGTCCCTGAGTAAGCCATGGATATCAGCGCACTCAGGATAAACTGTCCTAATATGCCTGAAGAGCTAATACGGCGACGCCTGGATGTGTTCTTGGAAAAGCCTGATGAGGAAAATGTCATGCTTGTCCGGGAGTTTTATGCCAATGCTCCAGAACATAAGAATTATGTGGTAACAGTACAGAAAAGTCCAGTCAATGTCTCCATAGATAATATCCGGTCAGTGTACATGTTACCTCCACCAGCGGAGGGCTATGTGGATGGCTACCAGACATATCGTGAAAAAAATACTCCCCGGGATACGTTCACCCCGACCATCTGTCAACCGGGATTCACATTGAAGTGGTATAAATATGGAAATCAATTCCACTCCTCGGACCTCAACTTTGAGGCCAAATGCTGGTTGTACTTGATCAACAGCTGCCTCCTGCCTCCGAAGAAACTTTCAGAGGTGAACATCCCTCGAGGGTGTTTGATTTGGTGCTTCATGGATAATGCACCGTTCGGTGTGGCCAAGGTGATTCATGAAGATATGTTTACACGCATGAAGGTCAAATGGTATGGATTCTTCTATTCTTCGCTCGTCACTCGTTTGTGCAGGCAGGCTGGTGTGTCCGGTGACTTTGCTATAGATGGCCAGGTGCCTGTGGTGCACCCCTTCACAGCTGATAGAGTCACTACGGGAAAGGAAGTGGTGGTGGCAGCTGAGGATTTGATAGGGTAGGACTCTGAGGATCATGAGGCGGAGGAGGAGCCACAGCATGGTGAGGATGATACTGAGCACGTGGAGGAGGAGCAGCCCGCTCAGGAGCAAGCTGCGGATGTTGGAGGCCCGTCTGGGGCCAGTCAGGGATAGCGGTTAGACCGCCTAGAGCAAGATGTGGCTGGGCTGAAGACCTCGGTGACTGATCTGGGGACTCGTGTTGATGAGATGGACACCCAGCAGAAGAAATCTGAGAAGAGGATCATGGGTTGGCTCCGCGCCCTGGGTCGTGCGTGCAACGTGGACTCAGGCACCGTCTCCAACCAGGATTGAGCTGTCAGGGAAGTACCCTTTCCTTACTCTATTTTTAATTGGCCATGAGGACATGTCCTCATTTTAAGTGTGGGGTGGGGGATGGATTCCCTGTTTGTTGTATGTTGTATAGTTATGAATTGTTTGCTTTAGTTTGTGTTTAACTTGGTAGAATTATAGTTTTGTTTTATGTTTTCTTTTTGTAGTTTGTTTTAGTTGTTTTTTAGGTATAGTTAATCAAGTCATCTTGGCCCGACGACGGATCCCTTCGGCGGGGTTCTTGAGGGTCCAAGTCGATCGAAAAAAAAAATAGAAAATTTAGTGGACTCTTCCTAATGACGGATTTCTTAGGCAGTTTTCTTGAGGGAGGTTAGTCCAAAGAAAACACCAAAAAGATTTTTTTTTCTTTTTTAGGTAGTGTAGTAACTCCCCCTTGGTTTTTCTCTTGACCGCGGTTCTTTTCCAAGGTTTTAGCTTGAACCGGGTATAACTAGCTTCTTCTTTTATTTTTAGTTGTTAGGAATCCTTTGGGCAAGGTGCTGAATGATAAAATGCTACCCTTAGTGTGTTACACCCAAACACTGTGAATCCTAGAGTGTGACGCTTAGGCTCACTTGTTGACTCTTGTAGAATGCCTTAATGGTGCATGTTGTAACTAACTTGAATGCTCAATGGAGTGTTTAGATGAACCAATTTGGATTGAATTATGTTCCATGTGTGTGTGAGGTATTTTGCATCTTATTCTATATCCGCATTTGGTACCTAGAGCTTGCCCCGTGTGTGTACAAATTGAAATAGAAGTTTGTTTACTCGTAGAAGGGATATATGCATTTGTTTGTTAATCCAGACACAAATATGTACCCATCTGAATGTAATTAACCATAGTCAACCCCTTTGAGCTTATAAGCTTGTTTCTTTGATAACCACATTATGAACCATAACCAATTATTTGAATAGCCTGTCTGTTTGAACCCTGTACCTCCCATGAGCACTTGAATTGTTAGCTGATATGTAAAAGTCAAAGTGTGGGATGGTGGTTTGATCTGTAAGGAAAATCAAGGAAATAGAATGAAAGGTGCAAAAGTGTGAAAAAAAAAGAAATAAAATGCAAAAGTGAGGGCCACTTAGAGAAAAACAAAAGAAAGAAAGATGACAATAAATACATGTAGTCCTTGATAATTAGTGGTATGAAAAAGAAAGTTGCACCTAAAGAATAGTGGGGTAATTATGAAGCAAAGCGTGGTGAAAGTTCTAGCCAAGCATGAAAATGGGCTGAATGTTAATGTAATTGAATTAAAAGTGCTTAGGGAGGTTAGTCACTATACCCAAATGTATTCTACCCATTCCTTAGCCTACATTACAACCAAATAAAGACCTATTGATCTTAGACTGAATAAACACAATTAGTAGAGTATTACACTACGGGCAAGCCTATGGCGTATCTGTGTGGCATATGAATATTCTTTTTGAGAGTGAGTGAATTCTTTTGATTTAAAGTTCCTGTTGCTCTTACTATTATCTTTTGTGGAACTACTCTCGATACTGTGGAGTGAGGGCACGTGATTTATGAAAAAGAGGTAAGTCTTGACCTCCTCGTAGAGTATCTTGAGGAAGTAAGAGTATGGCTTGGCATTTGAGAGTCGCCACTTGAGGCATAGATGTTACACTACTAGGTTTAATGCTTGTAAAGTGTTGTGGTGTGACACCATAGGGAAGTGTTTGATGCAAAGAAACCTTGTACGATGTAGTGGATTGCTCGAGGACTAACAATGATTTAAGTGTGGGGTGTTGATAATAGGCTAATTCACATAGTTTAGCGTATATCTATACTCTAACTTAATGATGCTTCACGGTCTTAAGTGTGTTAAATGATGATAAATTGGTTCTAATGGTGATTTTTGTGTTTCACAGGAGTACAATAAGCTATTGAGGACTTATGACGGTGATCCGGGCGAATTTGAAGAATAACAGGCCATGGGGTAATTTCGGGGTGATTTGAAGGCTGGAGATTTAGCGAGGAAGTGAAGAACCCCATTAGCGCGGGCTGTAACGCGACCTTAGCACGCCCGCGCTAGTCCATATTTCCGGAGGTAGTGTATAACCCAACTAGCACGGGCATTAGCGCGTGACTAGAGCGCCCGCACTAGTCCAGACGCGGAAAATAGAAGCTGGAGGGTGTTTTTGGAAGTTCAAGGCCAATACACACAAACTATAAAAGGTTCAATTCACCCAAGAGAAGATTTTTATCAAGGTTTAGAGTTTAGAACAAGAAAAGCAAGGGCAAGAGGCAAAGAGGCAAATGGGCATCAATCCATATCCCCTTCTTTTGTGCTTTTACCTTTGCTTATGAATTCTTTTGTAGTTTTTATCATTATTATGAGTAGCTAACTTTTCTAATCTAAGATTTTGGTGGAACCCGTTGGGGGATGAATTTATTGTGATATTAATATAGTTTTGGTTGGTTGTTAATCTCTATTTGTTCAACTACGTTCTTGTTGTAGTTGATTGAAGGGCCCTCAATTANAGAGAGTGCATATTTAGGTAATTGTTTGAACAACACCACTCCCAAGTATAGGCGATAGTCATAACCGAGGATTTAGAGGTTGGATTAGAGATAACGATACCTCAAGTGCAATCTAAAGTGAACTGTAATGCAATCTAGCTAGCGTAACTTGAGAGAGTGCGTCTAGTAAATTATCATAATTACTTGAGAGAGATTTATGGTAGATAGAGTGTTCATGATTGATAGANAATTCCCTGTGCGATTCGACTCTGGGAAAAATACCCGGATTATATTTGCAATGCCCGCTTAATCTTTTAATAGACATAGTTGAGCGTGATTAATCACCAAAGTCAACTATTGGTCAAACTTCTCCATTTTCCAAACTTCAACTTTTCCAACTTTTGCACAAAATGCCTCAAATTATCCTACGGGCTTCCAAATCTGAATCTGGACGCACGGCTAAGTCCAAATTCACCATATGAAGCTGCTGACATCATCCAACACTCAATTAGGAGCCGTTTACATAAAAAGTCAAATTCCGGTCAAATTCTCATCGCTTAAGCTTCCAAAACTAGAATCTTTCTTCCAATTCGACTCTGAATCATCTGGTAATTGAATCCAACCATGTACGCAGGTCGATATACATAATGTGAAGCTTCTCAAGGCCTTATTCCACCGAACGGAGCTTAAATTCTCAAAACGGCCGTTTTGGCCGTTACATAAAGGTTCTATCTTTAATGAAAAATCATGGTTGTCCTAAGTTTTTCCAACAAAATATGAAAATCGACCCCGGGCCCGACTTGATCTAAACTCAAGGTTCGGACCAAAACCCGTTTACCCATTCTCTCCCGAGCTCGAATATACAATTGGTTTTGGAATCTGACCTCAATTCGAGGTCTAAATTCCCAAATTTTGAAATTCCTAAGTTCTACCCAAAAATTCCAATTTTCACCATGAAAACTCTAGATTCTAGGTTGAAATCTTGTTAAAAGTTGTTAAGGAATGAAAGGAATTAGTTAGAGATCACTTACCAATGATTTGAAGAAGTTTGGGTCCTTGAAAAATCGCCTATGAAGGTTTAGGGTTTGAGAGAATTGAAAAAGAGGTAAAAAACCCGTCTAAAATCTGTTTTAACAGGCTGCGGTTATCGCATTTGCGAACCCTTCGAATTTTAGCAGCCATCGCAAATGCGATGAAATTGTCGCATTTGTGACATATGGGAAGCTCGCATTTGCGGCCAGAATCTTGCATTTGCGAGATCTGAGGCTGGCCCAGGACTTCGCATTTGTGAAGCCTGATATTGCAAATGCGAGATCAGAGGCCTGCCAATACCAGATATCAGCTGTGCAAAATTTTTTCTAAGTCAAAAAACTCCGTAGCCTACCCGAAACTCACCCGAGCCCTCGGGGCTCCAAACCAAACATGCACGCAAGTCTAAAAATATCATACGGACTTGCTCGTGCGATCAAATCATCAAATAACATCAAAAAATATAAATTTAACCTCAAAACTCAAGATTTTTCAAGAACACTCAAATTTCTAACTTTTCAATCGGACGTTCAAATCACGTCAAATCAACTCCGATTCTCATCAAATTTCACAGATAAGACTTAAATATCATAACAAACTTGTTACGGGCTCCAAAACCAAAATATAGGCCCGATACCAATAATTTCACATATTATGTTATTTCTTTATTTCCTGTAATAACCAGCACAATAATTTTTCTTCAAAAATTGTTTTCTAAGGTTAAGGACCTCGGAATTCAATTCCGGGCATACACCCAAGTCTCATATTTTACTGCGGATCTCCCGGGATCGTCGGAACACAGATCCGGGTCCGTTTACTCGAAATGTTGACCAATGTCAACTAAAACTAAAATTTTAACTTTAGAAATTACTATTTCTCATATTTCACATAAAAGCTTTCCTGATTCACGCCCGGATTGAGCACGCAAATCGAGGTAATTAAATTTAGACTTTAAGGCTACTGAGCCAAGAATAGTGTCTTAATTCATAAAATGACCCTTTGGGTCATCACATTCTATTACAAGTTCATATAAAATCATGTGTAATATTTCTTAAGTATAGAAATCATGTTTCGGCAGTTATATGGAAACCATATCTTTTAAGGATTTTATAAGCTGACCATGTATTTTGACAAACTGAGTGATAAATTTTTTATAAAGGCTCATGAATATTCTCTTTCGCTTTTTCTGGTGTTCCATATACCAGTAATATACGAAGTCTTTTTTTTTGTCTAAAACTGTACATCTACAACTTAGACACCATGTTTTAGAGGTGTTATTAGACATGACTCTCTGGTTAGAAGGTTTACTTTCCTTTCCTAATACCCTCACTAGAAGGCATGGCTTAGTATCTTGATTGAAGTATTCTAAGATGTTCATGAAGATGCTGGCTTCAATATTTTAATTAAAATAAAAATTTGGATGTTCAAGGACTATAGAGAATTGTGTTTGTAAATGAAGACTTATGTTCTGTTTTGTCAAAAGAACCTAAATAGGATGACTTGCTCAAATATGCACGAGAAATGAGAATGCATGTTCTTGTTGGATATCAACATAGTTCACTTCAATTTAATCATACTTAAAACTGCTTACTGTGACCTTTGGTGAAACTCTCTGTTATAGATTGTAGTCTTAGGAGCACACTTAAATTACTTAATGGAACATCATAGCAGAAGTTTAATTAAACCTTCATCCGTTAATGTAATGTCACGACCCGATTTACCCTCCGAAAGGCATCGTAACGGCACCTAGTCTCTACGACTAGGTAAGCCTAATTGCGGAAAGATATAAAATAGAAGCAATAAAATAAAGACGGAATAAAGAAAATCTACTAATGAAACATCGCCACTTGGCACGTGCAAAATACAACTTTCCGAAATCCGGAATATCACCTTAGTCATAAGATCTATCTCAAAATAGCACTATACAACGTAAGGGAATTACATGAAAAATCTATCTAAGTCTAGAGTGGAAGGTGACTCGAAGGACTCTGCGAACGCAACAGAATTACCTTTCGGTCTCCTCGAAGCAGCCACTCAGACCCCTAGCCACGAAACTGAGTGCTGGTACCTGGATCTGCACACGAAAAAAAAATATGTGCAGGAAAGGGAATGAGTACACCGCAATTGATACCCAGTAAGTGCCAATCCTAACCCCAGTCAAGTACTGACGAGGTCAGGTTAAGGCTATACTGGATTTTTCTATAAGTAAAACAATTTAAAATAGTACAGAGGAATATAAATCCTAAGGTAAGCAGTAGAAAAAAATAAATCTGAAAAGTAAAACATCGACAGGGAGCCCTTGGCTCAGCACAAAATATCACAGGGGGAAAGCTCCCGGAATACGTCCGTAGTCCCAATTTAAATATGCAGTATAGGGGGAAAAACTCCTGAAATACGTCTGTAGTCCCAATATAAATATGCAGTACAGGGGGAAACCTCCCGGAATACATCCGTAGTGCCAACACAGAGTTAGGCAAGCCACTTACCTCGACTGCGCTACTCAACACAAAACCACGCTCTTGCTACGAGTACCCGACTCCGGATGGACCAAATCTATTCTATTCAATTGCATAAAGTAAATATCATTGTAAGAAATCGATCTCGCTAATTAGTTCAAGGCTAATACGCGATCTTAGGAAAATCACCCAAAAAGTCCCCCGGGCCCACGTCTCGGAATCGCGTGAAAGTTACAAATTCCGGATACCCATTCACTCACGAGTCTAATGATGCGAGGCTAGAATGCATAGTTTAATATGTAATATACCGTACATTTGAGGTGCATTAATGATAAAAATACACTTGTTATGTGCTTAATAGAGTTTATTTTATGTGTAGGTGAATTGGAGATGAAAACGGAGCTAAAGGGATGCAAATACGTCGAAAATACGCAAAAGGAGAC